>JAVYIG010002726.1:2500-231037 GCA_035222895.1 Strongylocentrotus droebachiensis
CTGCTATTATTGTATTGAAATAGAGGGGGATGGGGCGAGAGAGAGGGAAGAACATCGTGCGCGTGCGTGTGTATATGTGCGTGTAGTTTAGAGCAGCTTTCTTCAACCGGGGTGCCGCGAGAGGGATCCGCTTGCTATTCATTGGGACCACTATTAACAAGCGACCGCTATTCATAACCGAGAATGTTATTCCGGGATGTTTTCCAACGAAATAACCAATGGGGGCAGTGCAAATTTCGAGGGATGGATTAGAATTTCTAGCGCTTAAGACGGTTATCTTGAAAGTTCTGATTTGCCAAAACTCAGGCCCCGACAGGAGCTCTGCCGCTTACATCCAAGCAAGAACGGCTCCTGCTTACGCGCTCGTGTGCGTTTTTCCGCACTCGTCGGCTTCGGCCCTCCTTTTGGAAAATCCTGGATCCGCCGCTGTGACCTTTTGGGGTTGTTTTAGGTGTTTTTTTCTCTCCTACAAAAATACATACATGTAGTGAGCTAAGAAAATGGGGATATTAAAACCAAATGACTCAGATAGCATATGCTCTCATAAAATTGTAAAAAACAGTCCCGTAAAAAAAAAACGATATTGATCGATGCAATCATGTCAAACTGCATTTGATGCTACGTAAGGCAGGCACATGTTCAATAATAAGTTGTGATTGCTATGTCTTTTATATAACTTGCAGTCTGATTGACTGCCTTAAGTGAAGAAATGTTATGTTAACCAAAGCTTTAATAATAGGTAACCATTGTAATATTATTGTAAGTAAAGGAATATGATGGAAAAGGATGCAGTCTCTGACAGTTGTGAGGGAGAAGATAAAGAAGATAAAGAAAAGATGAGAGTCTGAAAACAAAATTGATATATAGAACTGAGAGTATTTAACAGTTTTGGTTGTAATTTATGTACATCATGCCTTCTATAGCAGACCAAAGTAGATCTGCATTTTGTATCTATTATGTTAGGAGAAGCAATACACTTATTAGCATACTGGAAATGCTTCTGTGCACCTAATATCATTGTTCTCTCAATGGAAAATCTATTTGACAGTTCTAGAGGAGAGGGGAGAGGAAGGGAAGAAAGAAAAAAAAAACTTTTTATATGCATGCAAATTCCAAGAGTCTGTAGTTTCTATTGTGAGACTGTTGATTGGGTGAAATGCATCACTCTTTAATAAGAAAAGAAAAGATGTAGCTTCAGAGAGTATTGGAATGTAAATGATAACTCTTATTCTTAGTCAAATAATTGCTTCTTTTTTTCTTCAGGGCTGTTGCCAAGTCAAATTTCTTATGGTTGAGAAGTATTTAAGCTTAGAACTACATGCGTCTCAGAATGTTATCTTTTTGTTTATCTGTAAATTTAATATTCTTAGAACACGTCCATCAATTGGTGAAATTGAAATTCCAGTTGCTTCAAAAGCCTCAAAGGAATAGATTGTCAAGCATTTCTTTTCTGTGTGACTAAGAAAGATGAAAATAAACAGAGTGAAAAGGGCGCATAGTAGAAGGTTATGTGGATAATTCTTATCCTAAATCCAAATTTAAATACATTGGTTGTTCCCAGGTGTACTTATCTATTATGTCAGGAGAAGCAATACACTTATTAGCATACTGGAAATGCATTTGTTCTCTCAATGGAAAATCTATTTGACAGTTCTAGAGGAGAGGGGAAGAGGAAGAAAAAGAAAAGAAAAACTTTTTTATATGCATGCAAATTCCAAGGTCTGTAGTTTCTATTGTGAGACTGTTGGTTAGGTGAAATGTATCACTCTTTAATAAGGAAGAAAAGAGGTAGTTTCGGAGAGTATTGGAATGTAAATGGACAACTCTTATTCTTAGTCAAATTTAATTTAATTGTTTTTTGTTTTTTTTTTTTTTTCTCAGGGGCTGTTGCCAAGTCAAATGTCCTTATGTTTGAGAAGTATTTAAGCTTAGAACTACATGCGTCTCAAGAATGTTATTTTTTTTTGTTTATCTGTGAAATTTAATATTCTTAGAACACGTCCATCAATTGGTGAAATTGAAATTCCAGTGGCTCAAAAGCCTCAAAGGAATAGATTGTCAAGCATTTCTTTTCTGTGTGACTAAGAAAGATGAAAATAAACAGAGTGAAAAGGACGCATAGTAGAGGTTATGCGGATAATTCTTATCCTAAATCCAAATTTAAATACATTGGTTGTTCCCAGGTGTACTTACCAGCTGCACGTTTTTCATGGTGGTATTTACTTGGTAGTTAAGCTATTATATGGAAAGATACTGGTTTACAACCCTGTGATTATTAAGGATGTTCCTTTTTATATGTTGATTATTGAAACGTAATTTACTCCTGAATACTTAATCAATTTGTGATTAATAGATTCAAGAGCCTTCAAAGATTGTCGTACATGACATGTGTTTTTTTTTATAATTGCATGGAAGCATTTATTTTGTGTATTTTGTAAGTCAGGCTATTATAGCACCTTCAATGTGGAGAGGGTACATAATCCTTTATAGCCTTATTTTCGGGAATGTTATCTTTGAATAGAAATGTTTAGAGTGGGAGGGGTGGGGCGGGGGAGCTGCAATATTGCATGCCTTACATGTATCAGTTTCTGTCCCAGATGACGGGGTTTCGTTCTTGCTTTTCGTGGGGTCCTTTAAGGTGGGGGATTGGCTCTGGGACTGGGTTAAATTTTCTTGTGTGTGATAGGTTATGGATGTTCTGATTAATTGTAAATTGTTCTCCTCAACGTGAAAGGGATCAGGGACAGAGATAAAAGGGAACGCATATTTTTCTGGTGTAAAGATAAAGGGGCGGACATTGTTTTCCTACAAGAAACATTTAGTACTAGCGATTGTGAGGACAAGTGGGCTTCAATGTGGGAGGGTTCCAGTTATTTTAGTCATGGTTCTAATCACAGTAAAGGAGTTCTCGTTTTGATTGCGCCGAGGAATAGATATTGAGATATTGCAAGTCTTAAAAGACAGTGGAGGGTAGATATATTTTTATAGACTGTAGTTAAGGTGGTTCAGGTGTTAGGTGATTTAGGCAATGTGTATTTTCCACAAGAAATTTTGAGAGTGATCAATTGCAATTTCTTCGAAAATTACGCAATAATCTGGCTAAGTTAAATAAAGATAACTACCCGGTTATAATAGGTGGTGATTTTAACATGATTAGGGACATCGAATTTGATTATAACGGGAAATCTTCAAACAGGATTTCGAAAAGATTTAATCGAGAATTTGAAAAATTCATGGAAGATTTGCAGCTTTTGGATATTTGGAGATGTAGGCTATTCTTTAAAAAGGCAATTCACTTATATGCAAAACAATCCCTTTATGCCAAAGTAGACTAGATTACTGGATAATATCGGAATGTCTAGAGGAAATGGTTATGAAGTGCGATATAATTCCATCTGTTGCCCTGATCATCATTCAATATTTTTACGTTTATTTGACAAAACAGTCAATAAAACGAATGGAAGAAAAGGGTCCTATTGGAAATTCAATAATAGTTTATGTGAAAATGCAGATTATGTTAGAGAGTTAAAAAGAAAATTTGTCAATTAAAAAACGAACTACAAATTAAAATAAAAGACAAAAGGTTGTTATGGGATTTTTTAAAAATGAAAATTCGGAGCTTTACACAAAAATTTTCAAAAAAATTGGCTGATCAAAGAAGAACAATAAGAACAGATTTAGAAAAAGAAATACAATGTTTAGAACAACAATTGACGGAAAGCACTAATGCAGATATTTTAGAAAAATTGGAAAATACAAAAAAGAAATTAAAGGAAGCTTATAGCTATGTAAATGAAGGAATTAGGATTCGATCACGAGCCTCGTGGTACGAGAGCGGATAAAGGGATTCGCGTTATTTCAATCAATTAATGCAAATTAACAAAAGAAAGAGTACTATTAAAAAAATTAAAACCTCAGATGGTGCTATTTGCTGCGATGAAAAAAGGATAACTGAAGAAATCCGGAAGTTTTACAGCATGTTGTACAGTAAAGTAGAGTACGAGTGCTCGGATAATTGTTATAATAGTTTCTTTCAAGGTTTACCGAAATTGACTGAAAAATCTCGAGAAAACTGTGAAGGATCTATAAGTAATAAAGAATGCCTAGAAATCTTACAAGAATTAAAACAGAACAAATCACCTGGAAATGACGGTTTTTCTTCAGAATTTTATCGTACCTTTTGGCCGGATATTGGAGATTTAGTTAAAGATGCCTTGAATGAAGCATATAGATTAGGAGAATTAGCATCGTCTCAAAAACAAGCTGTAATTACGTAATCGCTAAAGATGGGAAAGATCCCTTTTCACTGAAAAATTATAGACCCATTTCCCTTCTTAATGTCGATTATAAAATGTTAACAAAATTTTGGCTAAGCGAATCAAGAAAGTATTAAATGAGATCATTATGGGAGATCAGGTGGGGCTACATGAAAGGGAGGAATATTGGGTGAGGCCATTCGCATTATAGATGATATTATTTTTCATACATCCCGTTACAATTTATCTGGTTTTTTGTTAGCTATAGACTTCGAAAAGCTTTTGACTCAATTTCACATCAATTTCTTCAAAAAGTTCTGTCGTCATTTGGTTTCGGTCCATCCTTTCAAAAGTGGGTTAAAGTTTTATACACGAACACTCTAAGTTGTGTATTAACTGAAGGAGGGTCCACTGGTTATTTCAAAGTAGAAAGGGGAGTAAGACAGGGAGACCCTCTTTCCTCCGTACCTCTTTATCTTGTGTATTGAAGTAATGGCACACAAATTACGAATAGATAATTTGGTGGACGGAATTAATTTTGGAGATAAGGAAACTAAACTAGTAACTTATGCGGATGATATGACAATTTTGTTCGCAATAAAAAATCAATTAATAGGTTAAAAGTATTATTTGCAGATTTCGAAAAAATTTCTGGACTGAAAATAAACAACGATAAGACTAAAATATTAAGGTTAGGTTTATGTCGACGTTTAGATTGTGATTTTGCTTTTGGCGAAATAGTTGACTTTCTTAAGGTTTTAGGGATTTTCTTTCCCGTCGATGAACACAAGAAAGAAGATCTAAATTATAAAGAAATCTTAAGTAAAATAAAAACACTTTTAATTTTTTGGAAGCAAAGAGATTTAACACTTATGGGTAAGATTCAACTATTGAAGGTGCACATTTATTCTAAAGTTCTTTATCGGGCGTCACTTACTCCTGTTCCAAAATGGGTTTATGATTCACTGGATGAATTAACTTTTGATTTCATATGGAAAGGAAAAACAGATAAAATCAATAGAAACACCATGTTCTTAGACTAAGCAAGGGGGGTTAAAGATGTTAAATTTTTCTGCACAAGTTAAATCGCAGCGAATTATGTGGATTCAAAAACTTCTAAACAAAGATGAAGACATGAAATGGAAACAATATTTTAACTTTGTCACTGAACACGTGGGTGGAGATTTGATATTTTCATGCGACTATATACCAAGTTTATTAAAAGTGACAGCTCCACAATTTTATATGGATTTATTAGAAGATTGGGTGAATACAAGACATATAAGGAGTATAGATATTGGTGATGTGGGTAATTTTTAATAATAACTTATTCGATATAAAGGAAGTTGTATATACGATAAGAGGTTTGTATGACAAAGGAATTTACAAATTAAAACATATTCTGGAAAACGATGGTAAACTAAAATGTGACAGGCATTTATCGATTTAGGTGTTGAAGTAAATGAAATTGAAAAGATCAAGCACTTTTATGCCTGTTTACCAGTTTGTTGGAAAAATAATTTTAGAAGGGAGAAGAAAAAAATAATTCTGGAACTGATTTCACTTTGGGGAAGAAAACAACTAATATAGCTGATCTAAAATCAAAACAAATTGATGTACAATTAATAAAGAAAGATGATTTTAAACCTTTGGTTTTTGAGGAGAATTGAAGGAACTATGGTTTTTCCTGTAAGGAAATAGAAAACATACTTTTAAGACTAAGACAGTGTACACTTAACAGTCGATTAAGAGAGTTTCAGTTCAAACTTATACATAATATATTATATACAAACCATCACCTCTTCCGTTTTGGTCTTGTCTCGACTAAGTTATGCTCATTTTGCGAAAAAGATGAAGAAACCTATAAACATTTATTCTATACTTGTGAATTTGCACAATCAGTGTGGGGAATGTGCACGAGATTTTTAGACTTTGAAATACACAACTGTAGTTTGGAGGAAATTCTGTATGGGAAAGAGGAGAGTAATAAAGGAAAATATCAATTAATGAATCATGTTTTAATTCTTGTTAAATATCTGATTTATAGAAATAGAGAACTTAAAAAACCACCCTCTTTTAATGAAATAAAGAATAGTATAATAGGGGATAGAGTAGAAGAAAGGAAATTGGCTGCAATGAGGGGAACTCTCACTATTCATTTTTCTAAATGGGAAAACCTGAGTATTAGACAAACAATTGGAACCCAGAGCCAGTCGTCCACCGGTTAAGAGGGGGGGGGGGGAGGGGGGTAAGGGAGAGGTCGGGTAAGGTAGAGTTAACAAAAAGAGAAAACTTTTTTCTCAGGACAACAGTATAAAAGAAGTATAAGTTGCTACATTGTTAAAACAAAAATTTTGGATTATATAACTGCATATGTTTTCTTTGTAAATATGAATTTTTGTGTCGAATATGATGTATAGGAACTAACTATGTAAGTTTTCTTTGAAGCCGTTTGTAAGACAAAAATTTATACTGATTTATAATGTCATCACATTTGCAGTGAGCGTTACATATGATGATTGTAATTTGTACTATGATTATAATTTGTTTCAAGAGAGAAAAGAATAAAAACTGACCATAAAAAAAAAAAATAATAATAATAATTACGTACGTGTACAATGTAGAAAATTGTTCCTGCTATTATTGCATGCTCTTTGAAGATCACTCGAAATCACTTACACACAAGCACACACACAGCGTTTTCTCTCTCCCTCTCTCATTTCATCACCCTCATTCTCCCTTCTCTCATCTTTCTCTTCACCTCATTCCTCTCCTTTTCCTATGTCTAACTCTTCATTATTCTCTACTTGCTCTCTGTGTGTGTGTCTCTCTCTCTCTCTCTCATTCTTCTCTCTAAATCAGCATGGAACAAGTGGAGTAAAGAAGAACGCATGCGACTTTTGATAATAGATATATAGCAACAACATTTCTGTTGGGCTTTTTTTATTCAATTTCAATTAACAAACATATTATTCAGTTATTTCTTCTGGAACATACAACATAACCCTATAAATTGCCCTCCCACCTACATAATTATGTCATACCTATGCACATACACAATGACATGACATATACAATTGATATAGCCTATTTTAGATGTATTGTAAAGATAGTACTTTTTTAGCCTGGCGATGCATACTCTTGATTTCAAGTCCACATAATACATGGTTATCTTCAATGTGGGATGATAACTTAGGTTTCTGTATAATACAATCCCTCTGTTCACGATAGTAACAATATCTATAAACTAGTCACTATAGTAAAGATGCTACAGGGTATTCAAATACTAAATAAAAAATGACGACACACAGTATGAAGAAGAAAAATACATTGTGGCTCATAAATAATAAAATCAAACTTCAACATCCAACCATGGTGCAATGAAAGCAACTTTGATTTAAGGAGAGAAAGTTACAGTGAGGCTGGAAAGGATTGTATTTCTACATAATATACGGTGAAGGAGGGATATCAAGTAAAACATAATTCATGTCTATGAACATTCTTCCAATGACGTGGTTTGCATGTATGTCACTAAATACATGTCATATTACAGTCGATCAATACGTTCAGAACACAAAATGTATCTCATTGAAAAATGACATTAAAGATAAAATTGAGTTCTGGTAAAAAAAGAAAATGAATTCTCACAGAATCTAACGAAACTAACACTGAATGTTCAAGATTACAAATAAATGTCATGTGCCAAACAATTTTGGAAGAAAATGTTTTCTGGCTGAGTAATGAGCATAGGAAGATAAGGAAATCAGGGTAGTACTAGCCCCGACACCATGTGTGTTGTCCCATATACATCTTTCTGTATAAGTGATTGTTACTTTACCAAGACTCATGAAATTTATGATGATTTTGATGACTCCAGAACCTTGCATTACACACCATTACTTACATGCTATATGATCAACTTTTCTGATCCATTCCACACCTTTTCTTTCACAATGCAATCGCATTACCAGAACTCAAGTTTATATTTAACAATATAGTCTCCTGAACTAATTTTAACATGCATAGCTTAACAATCCGTTTGTTTTAGATGTTTTTCTGCAGTACTGTGTACATACCTTATATTTCACTGTGCATAGAATGAAGACAAAAAATTACCAACTTCTAAAAATCACGAGGAGGAAAAAAAAAGGTCAAAAACTTCGTCATATAGTAGCTATTTTCTTTTTTCAGTAATTCACAAGTAAAACATAAATAACCCCCCATAATATCACAATCAATTTCCCCCAAGTCACTGCAGGTCTCAAAAAATGCTGCAGTTGTCATACATGTGATGCTATATATACAGACATAGTCCACAAAGTCAAATCTAGGTTATTATATTGGCCTACCCTACCATAGTCTCTAAGGGTACTGAAGTACACGCCCTGATCGGGTGGAGGGGGGGAGGGGAGCATGGTGTAATAGAATACTTGCCCTGCATGTAGCAATATCTGTTTTTCTATTCAAAAGACTCCATGTTTCTAAAATTTCCCTGAACCATTTTGACACTTGTTGTTTTGACATAATAAATTATTTATGTTTAAATATTTCATATCAAAATTACAATAAAAAATGTATTCTCTGCCAACTGGTGACAATAATTCTAAGCATATGTTTTTCCAACCTATAGAATTTGACGTGAATAGTCTTGTAACCCATTAATTTTCTGAGCTTGAAGAATCGATTTAATACAAGTCATCTTTAAACCTCCCTCGTTGTACTCCTTTACCATAGGGTTATGAAATTACCCTTGAATTGATATCTTGAAAGTCTTTGACATGGTGTTTTCTGTTATCTCCCTCTATATCTCTCTCACATATTCTCCCCTCGCTCTCTACCGCTCTATCTCTCCTCCCCCTCTCTCTACTATAATATATCTTAATTCAATCAGTAATAACTAGCTTGGAATTCCAGATTACTCGTTCCAAAATCAAATAAAACATTGGGAGATGGCTTTCGCGCGTGCGGTTCCATCACTATGGAACGGACTGCCTCAATTAGACATAACCATCTACTGTGTCCAAGCATTAAAAAGAAATAAGAATCTTATTTGTTTAACGTTATCTTCAATTTATTGATCTCTCTCTTTACTTCTTTCTCTCTGCACCAAATAATATGTATGTGATATATTATCTGTGGGGTTTTTCCGATTATGTTTGTCTTGCACATTGTGCGCCTTGGGCATTTATCTGGCACCATATAAGTCTTATATAATTATATTTCTTGTATATTAATCCGTAAGTGGTGGATAATTTTGAATTGTGAGTGTAAATAAAATCATATTATAGATCAATTGATCTCCGAATGTTTGTGTTAATGTATAACAATTCGGATGGCATTATTCGCTCCATGTACATGACAAATACATCAACACAATCTTGTTTCAATGCTGGTTTTCATACCGCTGTGCTTTTTACGAGAAGAGTTCACTATGATCTTGAGAAGAATAACATTTTTTATTCGCATTTGCTAGCTGTTTCACTTTCGAGCTGATAACATGTGATGTTACTAGCTCATCTAATTGTTTTGTTTAATTATTGATACTTTGGGCTTATCATCCAACATGAAGGATGGTGTGAAACGATTATGTTACGAGATAGCAACATACAGTGTACAATAGATGACTCAAACATCATTATCTATTTTTGCACGTATTCTAAAACACAAACAATAATACTATGATGCGATAAGGTACACGCTATGAAAATGCTCGCGGCCTCGCATGTTATTTGACGAACACATGCACCCCACACCGGAAATTAACGCCTCCCCCCCCCCCCCCTCTCACTCTCTCCCTCTCTCTCTCTCTCTCTTTCTCCCTGAAGTAGTTATCACTAGCTTCTAACAGACATGGCAGCTTTAATAGCGTCCAAAAACCGCATTTTGTGTAGTAAGAATCTTTTCTCTTAAAGTGAATATATATTTTGATATGATTTCTCGTTGCCCGTCGGAAATGGTTTGGATTTTTTTACCTGCCGATAGCTTTGCTGTGCGCTGCAGCAGTCCATAACACTTCTTTTCTTTTTACCGCTTTAAAAGATTCTTTTCGTTTTGACAAAGATAAGCTATTTTTTTCTATCCTGTTAAATACATAGGGCTACATTTTATGAGGTCAATACTGGGCTTATAAAATAAAATTCGTCAGATATAATAAGCATGATAAGCTCTCATAAAAATGGTCTCGTAAAATGGTAATATTACAGTCCCATAAACACAACAATAATGATGATGTGATGTACGTGTATAATAGTGAAAATTATTGATCCTTGCGTTGCATACTATTGGAAGATCACCTTAAACTAGCGTTTCCCAAACTTTTTTTCATTCACGGCACCATTTAAAGAAATATAAAGTTTCGAGTCACCCCAACCTCAAATTCACAACAGAATATTCACTTTGAATCACTCTGGCACTTTATTTTGTGAAAATGTTATTTCCTTGTAAGAATACAAGGCCGTTTATAACACTTTGTTTTCACGTAATTACGTGATTCCAAAATAAAATTGTAATATAACTAAATTTCTTCCGAGAGACATCTTTCTGCACCCCGGTTTCGAATGTTAAATGTTATTTCCTTATACGAATACAAGGCCGTTTCTAACACTTTGTTTTCACGTAATTACGTGATTCCAAAATAAAATTGTAATAACTAAATTTCTTCCGAGAGACATCTTTCGGCACCCCGGTTTCAAAACGTCGCCCTATGTCATATTATACCATTATCATACACACACGCACCCCCACCCCGGCCCCTTCCCCTCTATTTCTCTCTCTCTCTCTCTCTCTCTCTCTCTCCCTCTCTCTCGCTCTCTCTCTCTCTCTCTCCCCCTCTCTCTCCCTCTCTCTCGCTCTCTCTCTCTCTCCCTCTATCTCTCTCTCTCGCTCTCTCTCTCTCTCTCTCTCTCTCTCTCTCTTGTATTACCCTCTCTCACGTTCTATCTCTCTTTCTCACCCCCTTTGATCTTTTCCCATAAAAATTCTCTCTTTCTTTTCCTCCCTCTCCTCTCTCTCTCTCTCTCTCTCTCTCTCTCTCCGGTATTCCCCTACCTCATGTTCTTTCTCCCTCTCTCACCTCCCCTACCCTTTCCCCTAAAAATCCTCTCTCTCTCTTTCCTTCTTTCTCTGAAGTCTTGGTCACTAGTTTCTGACAGCCGTGGCAGATTTGATAGCATCCAAACCGGATTGGTGCATCTTTTCCGTCTATTTTTGCACGATCGTCTTATCCTTTGATATCATTTCCCTATCCCTTCGACCCACCCCCCCCCACCATTTTTGTTCTTGTATTCGCTATCCATAACGTAAACCCTTCTAATATATTTTGTTATCTTCTCCTTCGCACCAACCCTTTAAACTATTTCAAATTATTCGTTTGTCTCCTTCCTCTTCTTCTTCTCCTTCCTTTTCTCCGATTTCTTCTTATATCATCTCCTCTCTCTCCCTGTCTGTCTCGAGTTTTGTCTTCATAATCCTTGCTCCTAACGATAGCCTAATTATAATAATGATTAATAATAATAAGAATAGGAAAAAGTAATAAGAATACTTTCTCGTAAAGCGTAAACATTATGATATATCGACTCGTTGCCGATCCAAAATTGTTTGGGTATGTTTACCCTCCGATATACATGTATAGTCGCCCATGCATGGTTATACAGGGGGCAGCACAACTTTTTTACGCACGGGAGCGTATTACCCGTTGGCTCAGTGATTGCCAACTTGCCTACTTCACGAACGACTATATACCCACGTATGAACATCTTTAACTGAGCGCTGCTGAAATCAAGAAATTTCTTGTTCTTTTACCGCTTCTGACGGTTTATTTCGCTTTCGATATAGAAAATATATTGGTTTTTCTCCCCTATAAAATACATTGATGTTACAAGGTTAATAGTAGGATTATTAAATGATATGACTTAGAAATGATTAGCTCTCATAGCAATTATCATAAAATGGTAATATAACAGTCTCGTAAAAACAACCGTAATGATGCTGTCATATGATTTGTACGTGTAAAATGTTTAAAAAATGGATCCTTGCGTTGCATGCTATTGGAAGATTACCCCAAACCAGAGGTTCTCACCTTTCTTTTTTTAATACCTCCCTCGCTCTCTCATTCTCCCTTTCTTCTTATTATTCACCTTTTCTCCCTTCCCTCATCTTTCTCTTCACTTCGTTCCTCTCCTTACCCTTTGTATTCTCTTCATTTTCTTCTTCCTCTCATCACTCTCATTTCCTTCTCTGCTTGCTCTCTCCAAAATCAGACCCCCCCCCCCCCTCCTCTCTCTCTCTCTCTCTCTCTCTCTCTCAGTCCTCTCCCTAAAACAGCGTAGAACAAGTGGAGTAAAGAAGAATGCATGCGACTTTTGATAATAGATATATAGCAACAACATTTCTGTTGGGCTTTTTTTATTCAATTTCAATTAACAAACATATTATTCAGTTATTTCTTCTGAAACATACAACATAACCCTATAAATTGCCCTCCCACCTACATAATTATGTCATACCTATGCAAATACACAATGACATGACATATACAATTGATATAGCCTATTTTAGATGTATTGTAAAGATAGTACGTTTTTTAGCCTGGCGATGCATACTCTTGATTTCAAGTCCACATAATACATGGTTATCTTCAATGTGGGATGATAACTTAGGTTTCTGTATAATACAATCCCTCTGTTCACGATAGTAACAATATCTATAACTAGTCACTATGGTAAAGATGCTACAGGGTATTCAAATAAAAAATAAAAAATGACGACACAAAGTATGAAGAAGAAAAATACATTGTGGCTCATAAATAATAAAATCAAACTTCAACATCCAACCATGGTGCAATGAAAGCAACTTTGATTTAAGGAGAGAAAGTTACAGTGAGGCTGGAAAGGATTGTATTTCTACATAATATACGGTGAAGGAGGGATATCAAGTAAAACATAATTCATGTCTATGAACATTCTTCCAATGACGTGGTTTGCATGTATGTCACTAAATACATGTCATATTACAGTCGATCAATACGTTCAGAACACAAAATGTATCTCATTGAAAAATGACATTAAAGATAAAATTGAGTTCTGGTAAAAAAAGAAAATGAATTCTCACAGAATCTAACGAAACTAACACTGAATGTTCAAGATTACAAATAAATGTCATGTGCCAAACAATTTTGGAAGAAAATGTTTTCTGGCTGAGTAATGAGCATAGGAAGATAAGGAAATCAGGGTAGTACTAGCCCCGACACCATGTGTGTTGTCCCATATACATCTTTCTGTATAAGTGATTGTTACTTTACCAAGACTCATGAAATTTATGATGATTTTGATGACTCCAGAACCTTGCATTACACACCATTACTTACATGCTATATGATCAACTTTTCTGATCCATTCCACACCTTTTCTTTCACAATGCAATCGCATTACCAGAACTCAAGTTTATATTTAACAATATAGTCTCCTGAACTAATTTTAACATGCATAGCTTAACAATCCGTTTGTTTTAGATGTTTTTCTGCAGTACTGTGTACATACCTTATATTTCACTGTGCATAGAATGAAGACAAAAAATTACCAACTTCTAAAAATCACGAGGAGGAAAAAAAAAGGTCAAAAACTTCGTCATATAGTAGCTATTTTCTTTTTTCAGTAATTCACAAGTAAAACATAAATAACCCCCCATAATATCACAATCACTTTCCCCCAAGTCACTGCAGGTCTCAAAAAATGCTGCAGTTGTCATACATGTGATGCTATATATACAGACATAGTCCACAAAGTCAAATCTAGGTTATTATATTGGCCTACCCTACCATAGTCTCTAAGGGTACTGAAGTACACGCCCTGATCGGGTGGAGGGGGGGGGAGGGGAGCATGGTGTAATAGAATACTTGCCCTGCATGTAGCAATATCTGTTTTTCTATTCAAAAGACTCCATGTTTCTAAAATTTCCCTGAACCATTTTGACACTTGTTGTTTTGACATAATAAATTATTTATGTTTAAATATTTCATATCAAAATTACAATAAAAAATGTATTCTCTGCCAACTGGTGACAATAATTCTAAGCATATGTTTTTCCAACCTATAGAATTTGACGTGAATAGTCTTGTAACCCATTAATTTTCTGAGCTTGAAGAATCGATTTAATACAAGTCATCTTTAAACCTCCCTCGTTGTACTCCTTTACCATAGGGTTATGAAATTACCCTTGAATTGATATCTTGAAAGTCTTTGACATGGTGTTTTCTGTTATCTCCCTCTATATCTCTCTCACATATTCTCCCCTCGCTCTCTACCGCTCTATCTCTCCTCCCCCTCTCTCTACTATAATATATCTTAATTCAATCAGTAATAACTAGCTTGGAATTCCAGATTACTCGTTCCAAAATCAAATAAAACATTGGGAGATGGCTTTCGCGCGTGCGGTTCCATCACTATGGAACGGACTGCCTCAATTAGACATAACCATCTACTGTGTCCAAGCATTAAAAAGAAATAAGAATCTTATTTGTTTAACGTTATCTTCAATTTATTGATCTCTCTCTTTACTTCTTTCTCTCTGCACCAAATATTATGTATGTGATATATTATCTGTGGGGTTTTTCCGGTTATGTTTGTCTTGCACATTGTGCGCCTTGGGCATTTATCTGGCACCATATAAGTCTTATATAATTATATTTCTTGTATATTAATCCGTAAGTGGTGGATAATTTTGAATTGTGAGTGTAAATAAAATCATATTATAGATCAATTGATCTCCGAATGTTTGTGTTAATGTATAACAATTCGGATGGCATTATTCGCTCCATGTACATGACAAATACATCAACACAATCTTGTTTCAATGCTGGTTTTCATACCGCTGTGCTTTTTACGAGAAGAGTTCACTATGATCTTGAGAAGAATAACATTTTTTATTCGCATTTGCTAGCTGTTTCACTTTCGAGCTGATAACATGTGATGTTACTAGCTCATCTAATTGTTTTGTTTAATCATTGATACTTTGGGCTTATCATCCAACATGAAGGATGGTGTGAAACGATTATGTTACGAGATAGCAACATACAGTGTACAATAGATGACTCAAACATCATTATCTATTTTTGCACGTATTCTAAAACACAAACAATAATACTATGATGCGATAAGGTACACGCTATGAAAATGCTCGCGGCCTCGCATGTTATTTGACGAACACATGCACCCCACACCGGAAATTAACGCCTCCCCCCCCCCCCCCCCCCTCTCACTCTCTCCCTCTCTCTCTCTCTCTCTTTCTCCCTGAAGTAGTTATCACTAGCTTCTAACAGACATGGCAGCTTTAATAGCGTCCAAAAACCGCATTTTGTGTAGTAAGAATCTTTTCTCTTAAAGTGAATATATATTTTGATATGATTTCTCGTTGCCCGTCGGAAATGGTTTGGATTTTTTTACCTGCCGATAGCTTTGCTGTGCGCTGCAGCAGTCCATAACACTTCTTTTCTTTTTATCGCTTTAAAAGATTCTTTTCGTTTTGACAAAGATAAGCTATTTTTTTCTATCCTGTTAAATACATAGGGCTACATTTTATGAGGTCAATACTGGGCTTATAAAATAAAATTCGTCAGATATAATAAGCATGATAAGCTCTCATAAAAATGGTCTCGTAAAATGGTAATATTACAGTCCCATAAACACAACAATAATGATGATGTGATGTACGTGTATAATAGTGAAAATTATTGATCCTTGCGTTGCATACTATTGGAAGATCACCTTAAACTAGCGTTTCCCAAACTTTTTTTCATTCACGGCACCATTTAAAGAAATATAAAGTTTCGAGTCACCCCAACCTCAAATTCACAACAGAATATTCACTTTGAATCACTCTGGCACTTTATTTTGTGAAAATGTTATTTCCTTGTAAGAATACAAGGCCGTTTATAACACTTTGTTTTCACGTAATTACGTGATTCCAAAATAAAATTGTAATATAACTAAATTTCTTCCGAGAGACATCTTTCTGCACCCCGGTTTCGAATGTTAAATGTTATTTCCTTATACGAATACAAGGCCGTTTCTAACACTTTGTTTTCACGTAATTACGTGATTCCAAAATAAAATTGTAATAACTAAATTTCTTCCGAGAGACATCTTTCGGCACCCCGGTTTCAAAACGTCGCCCTATGTCATATTATACCATTATCATACACACACGCACCCCCACCCCGGCCCCTTCCCCTCTATTTCTCTCTCTCTCTCTCTCTCTCTCTCTCTCTCTCCCTCTCTCTCGCTCTCTCTCTCTCTCTCCCCCTCTCTCTCCCTCTCTCTCGCTCTCTCTCTCTCTCCCTCTATCTCTCTCTCTCGCTCTCTCTCTCTCTCTCTCTCTCTCTCTCTCTCTCTCTCTCTTGTATTACCCTCTCTCACGTTCTATCTCTCTTTCTCACCCCCTTTGATCTTTTCCCATAAAAATTCTCTCTTTCTTTTCCTCCCTCTCCTCTCTCTCTCTCTCTCTCTCTCTCTCTCTCTCCGGTATTCCCCTACCTCATGTTCTTTCTCCCTCTCTCACCTCCCCTACCCTTTCCCCTAAAAATCCTCTCTCTCTCTTTCCTTCTTTCTCTGAAGTCTTGGTCACTAGTTTCTGACAGCCGTGGCAGATTTGATAGCATCCAAACCGGATTGGTGCATCTTTTCCGTCTATTTTTGCACGATCGTCTTATCCTTTGATATCATTTCCCTATCCCTTCGACCCACCCCCCCCCCACCATTTTTGTTCTTGTATTCGCTATCCATAACGTAAACCCTTCTAATATATTTTGTTATCTTCTCCTTCGCACCAACCCTTTAAACTATTTCAAATTATTCGTTTGTCTCCTTCCTCTTCTTCTTCTCCTTCCTTTTCTCCGATTTCTTCTTATATCATCTCCTCTCTCTCCCTGTCTGTCTCGAGTTTTGTCTTCATAATCCTTGCTCCTAACGATAGCCTAATTATAATAATGATTAATAATAATAAGAATAGGAAAAAGTAATAAGAATACTTTCTCGTAAAGCGTAAACATTATGATATATCGACTCGTTGCCGATCCAAAATTGTTTGGGTATGTTTACCCTCCGATATACATGTATAGTCGCCCATGCATGGTTATACAGGGGGCAGCACAACTTTTTTACGCACGGGAGCGTATTACCCGTTGGCTCAGTGATTGCCAACTTGCCTACTTCACGAACGACTATATACCCACGTATGAACATCTTTAACTGAGCGCTGCTGAAATCAAGAAATTTCTTGTTCTTTTACCGCTTCTGACGGTTTATTTCGCTTTCGATATAGAAAATATATTGGTTTTTCTCCCCTATAAAATACATTGATGTTACAAGGTTAATAGTAGGATTATTAAATGATATGACTTAGAAATGATTAGCTCTCATAGCAATTATCATAAAATGGTAATATAACAGTCTCGTAAAAACAACCGTAATGATGCTGTCATATGATTTGTACGTGTAAAATGTTTAAAAAAATGGATCCTTGCGTTGCATGCTATTGGAAGATTACCCCAAACCAGAGGTTCTCAACCTTTCTTTTTTTAATACCTCCCTCGCTCTCTCATTCTCCCTTTCTTCTTATTATTCACCTTTTCTCCCTTCCCTCATCTTTCTCTTCACTTCGTTCCTCTCCTTACCCTTTGTATTCTCTTCATTTTCTTCTTCCTCTCATCACTCTCATTTCCTTCTCTGCTTGCTCTCTCCAAAATCAGACCCCCCCCCCCCCCCCTCCTCTCTCTCTCTCTCTCTCAGTCCTCTCCCTAAAACAGCGTAGAACAAGTGGAGTAAAGAAGAATGCATGCGACTTTTGATAATAGATATATAGCAACAACATTTCTGTTGGGCTTTTTTTATTCAATTTCAATTAACAAACATATTATTCAGTTATTTCTTCTGAAACATACAACATAACCCTATAAATTGCCCTCCCACCTACATAATTATGTCATACCTATGCAAATACACAATGACATGACATATACAATTGATATAGCCTATTTTAGATGTATTGTAAAGATAGTACGTTTTTTAGCCTGGCGATGCATACTCTTGATTTCAAGTCCACATAATACATGGTTATCTTCAATGTGGGATGATAACTTAGGTTTCTGTATAATACAATCCCTCTGTTCACGATAGTAACAATATCTATAACTAGTCACTATGGTAAAGATGCTACAGGGTATTCAAATAAAAAATAAAAAATGACGACACACAGTATGAAGAAGAAAAATACATTGTGGCTCATAAATAATAAAATCAAAATTTAACATTCAACCATGGTGCAATGAAAGCAACTTTGATTTAAAGAGAGAAAGTTACAGTGAGGCTGGAAAGGATTGTATTTCTACATAATATACGGTGAAGGAGGGATATCAAGTAAAACATAATTCATGTCTATGAACATTCTTCCAATGACGTGGTTTGCATGTATCTCACTAAAAAAATGTCATATTACAGTCGATCAACACGTTCAGAACAGAAAATGTATCTCATTGAAAAATGACATTAACAATATAGTTTCCTGAACTAATTTTAACATGCATGGCTTAACAATCCGTTTGTTTTAGATGTTTGTCTGCAGTACTGTGTACATACCTTATATTTCACTGTGCATAGCATGAACAAAAAAAATTACCAACTTCTAAAAATCACAAGGAGAAAAAAAAAAGGTCAAAAACTTCGTCATATAGCAGCTATTTTCTTTTTTCAGTAATTCACAAGTAAAACATAAATAACCCCCCATAATATCACAATCACTTTCCCCCAAGTCACTGCAGGTCTCAAAAAATGCTGCAGTTGTCATACATGTGATGCTATATATACAGACATAGTCCACAAAGTCAAATCTAGGTTATTATATTGGCCTACCCTAGCCTAGTCTCTAAGGGTACTGAAGTACACGCCCTGGTCGGGGAGGGGGGGAGGGGAGCATGGTGTAATAGAATGCTTGCCCGGCAATTAGCAAGCTCGTGGATACGCCACTGGACTGGATCACACGGTTCACTGTTAGAGTCACTTAATCAAGCACTAACTTCCTTTGGCCAGACATTAATCTACATTTGCCACACTCGACCCAGGTGAGGTAAATGGGAACCAGGCAGGAATTTAATCCCTTGAAATGCTATAGCGCCGAAATAGCAGTCATGCTAAAGCAGGGGTAATAATTATAGAGCGCCAAGTGTGTCAAGTCCGACAGGCACGAGCACTATACTAGAACACACTATTATTATTACTATTATTCTGTTGTACGGTAGCAATGATACGTAAGAGTCATGTAGACAAGCAACATGTGAAGAGATGATATGTGCTGTACAAAGGAGTATGATTATCATGGAAGCGCTTCTTAACAAGCAGAGAACCAGGCTCAATCAAAAGGAAAGAAAAGGCAGCACCAAAATAGATGCAAACACAAAATTTAAACAACTAATCTACTACAGAAAAATAAAAGAAACTAATCACAATGCCTGTTTTGTTTTTTTTAAGTATGAAAATTAAGTCAAGGAGACATAGGTATTTTAGGATGCGTTGGCTTAGAGCAGCTTTGCTCAGTATTCATATGTTGATGAAAGAACAAGAATTTCAAAGAGTATAGTTTTGGTTTAAATGTCCAGGCTTACTTTCATTTGCATAATGAACACCTAAAACTATCATCTCAACAGCAAGTCGAATACAACCAAGGCGGATGACTGAAAACTGCGGTGTGTGTTAACGTGCCCCTCCCTATAGATGCAGGCTATGTTCAGTGGAAACACTCCATCCCTTGGATAGGATGTTAAATGGAGGCCCGTGTAGAGGAGAGACACCACCTTTGCACGTTAAGAACCCACTGCGCTATATGTATACCGTAAGAGTAAGGGGGAAACCCTGGTGTAGTGGTCCACCTGCACAATGAATCCCAATCAGTTATACCGGGAGGAGAAACCCAGAGCGTTACAGTGATTCCGTTCGCTTTTCGCCTCCCATGCACAGGCGATGCCAAATACCTAATAATAATAATAATTATTTAAAAAAGTTTATGAAGATCAAATACAATTTCACAGTTTAATAAATACTGGTTTCTCATGTTTGGGTCGAGGATGTATCTTTCTATGTTTTCACAACTGGGCAATTGAAGCACAATGTTTGCACAGTACACTAACTATCCATAAGTTTGTTCATATTAATACAATGGAACACTGAGGGTAAATCTATATCTTTAACAATTTTTTTCACTATCCTAACAATACATAAGGGGTTTTAAAGAGCATTGTAATTGAGAACATGAATGCAGTTTGTTTACACAAAATTAACATAATGACAGACAAGTCACTAGAAATTTGAATCCAGGAAGTTTCATATATTCTTCTAGTTTCTGATTGAAACTCCAAAACATGAGGGTTTGCTTGTAACTCTCTGAATTCAACATCCAAACTCTGGTAAATTGTAAACATACGAGTTACCAGTGACAATTAGAACATGAATTATCAATAGCTAATACTATTATTGAAATCGTAGCAATTTTGGGATCTACTTTAGAGGGTAATACAACCTCATAAAACCATTTTCAGGAGCTACGGTTACAGAATATTTCTATAATGTTCTAGGTTAATTTGCAATGCTTCAGGCAGGGGGGTTTTCACAGGACAAAACTACTGCTACCTGCTACCACCGTTATTCTGCATCCTACAGAGAAATAATCCACATTTGTAAAAAGTTTATATTTTGCACATGAATGTTTTTTAGTTTAAACCATCAAATTTGCTCACATGATTCAAGTTTAAGTGGAAGGTCAAAATAAAGACTCTCGGGTACCTAACCTTTAACAAGCAGAAAGGGCGCACATATTATCTGCATCACATAATGTGGTATCTGTTATGTTAACTTCTACTTAACATTTTTGTTCTTTCTGGTCTGTTACAAAAAAGACCACCACCAGAATTCTATGTTAACTGGCATCCCATTGGAAAGCTTGTTCATTTGCTTGCTCACAGGTTTTTAAAGAGAGATGCTCATGAACGTAGACCAAGTAGAAGGTCCATGCTTACACACATGAAGATGTTTCTTGTAATAGCTTTCAGGAGTGTAATACAGTCAAACCTGATATAGTGACCACCTGTCTACAAAGACAACTTTTTTTGTTTCCCTTGAAAATGGTTTCTCATTGAAACATGTACTAAAGGAACCCGTCTACAAAGACCACCTGTATACAAGGACCACTTTCTGTGTTTCCCTTTGGCAGTCGCTATAGACAGGTTTGACTGTACTAGCATTCTACGATTCTCAACACAAATGGAAACAATCTTTACGCCATACTCAATTACATTGAACCTAGGACCCCCTGGCATCTGGTATTTAATTTGATCCATCATCTTTAACATGATATCTTCTGCCGTGGTACCACATACCTGCATGCACAAAACACAATTCAGTCATCTAGTATTCAGTACGCCTGAGAAGTTAGCAGTCCAAAATTTGAAAACATGTTAGTGATATCTGCCATATCTTTCCGAATGTCCTCTACGGCTACATAAACCATTCACGATTCCAATAAAATGTGCATCAACTATTCAGGACTATTGTTGCGTTTTTGTTTTTAAAAATTACACCTTCAAAATTCCATTGTAAATGCAGTCATTTCTTTTTACATCTGTGTCTTGTAAACCCCTGAAAACGAAACTGAATTCTCAATCATTTTGATTGGGTACCCTTGATATCCCCTGCTTCCTAAAGGGTTAACTTGCAGTGCTTTTCAGGTCAATGATGAAGGAAATCCAGGAACAAACCATGTAAACTATACCCGGAAAGGTAGAGTAAACGAGCGGGTACTTCATAGTTTGTTAACTTGATCTAAACAGACTTTAGTTGATCTAAATCACACCATGCAGCTATACTGGATTCTCACTTGATTATTTCTAACTGGGGTACACTGATGATGATGGTATTACTGATGAGACTATTAACTAGTTACAATTACTGCTTATCAAAAACATGCAGCTATTCCACTCACCAATACCTTGTTAAGTATGCGCTATTTCAAGTCCTTTTCAAACCATTCACTGAATGAATATTAAGTTTAGTACATAAAGCAAAGGAGGGAACAGGGCACCAAGGACCACACACATTCTTCCCGAGCTATAAGGGTTGTATGTCTGTACAGAGACGAACGCATCACCTCGCTACGAGCATGGGGCGGGGGAGGTGACTATTCGATGAAGCGATGCAAGAGTAATAAAAATATGCAGTCAAACTCAAAAAAGATTGGCAAAAATAATAATTGATAAGAAATAAAAAAAAGAGGGGCATCCCTCCTCATCATGTGAAGCTAGAGGAGAAGGAGTTCTCACGTCGGACGTTGCGCGGTGACGAGTTGTTGCTGGTCTCGATCATGGATAGAGGTCGTGACCCTCCAAAGACCTGTTGCTTGATGTCATTGATAGAGAGCTGCTCTAGACCATGGCTGCTTATCTCGCGGTTGAACTCGGCCGTTTCTCTCTTGTGTCTGTCAAACAGTTTCCGCTTCCGATCCGTCTTCTCACCCTCTAGTTTGGCCGAGTCTTCTTCAATCTGGTTGTGAGAGATTTGAGGGAGAAAATGGCAATAAGATTTTAATGGTAGTGCTGGTCGGGGCCCACACTACTTGACATTTGAACATATGGCAAGTGGGGTGATAAAAAGGAGTTGCGCAACTAAGGCTCCTAAATGTACTAACATGTATCTGTGTGTTACGAAATACAGAAACATCTAGCACACTATGCTTCAATCCTTCAAGGTCGTCACAACAGTTTAATGAGGCTGTTAACAAAGCCATTTGAGAAAGAGGCTTCAAGATAGCTATCATACCTGGATTACATACCCTATCAGACATTATTGCCTAGAAAGATTTATAAATGCCTCAAAATATTGCAATTGCAATGTTTCCACTTCAATACAGACAAATTTGTATGAAGATCCATACACCCATGTACGATTTCAGGAATGAATTGAAGATCTATACACCCATGTACCATTTCAGAAAGGGATATAAGATCTGTATACCCATGTTCGATTTCAGGAGTGTCGTGGTCGAGTGGTTTAAGGCGCTTGACTGGAGATGTGAAGGTCGAGGGTTCAAATCCCGACACGGCACTAATATCCTTTGGCAAGATATTAACCTACACTTGCTTCTCTCCACCCAGGTGTTACATGGGTACCCGGTAGGATGCGACCGTCATTGTTGGTCAAACAGTTTTTGAGCGTCAAGTCACGCCTGGCTGGAATGCTCCCCAGGGAGTGGAGATTGTGCACAGGGTGTGTGCGGGCAAGCACTGATTCCAATGACCAGGTAATAGTATATCTGTTAAGTGCTTTGAGAAGTCCGAGATGTATTAAGTGCTATATAAAAGCTGAATATTATTATTATTATTATTATTGAAATTACTCCTGGCTCACCTTGAGCTCTAGTCGTGCCCTTCTGATGGAGACACGCTCCTCCAACTCCTTGATCTCCTTATGATGCTGGGCCTCCTGCTGGAGCCGAGTCTTGCTCTGGTAGGCATGGAGCAGGTCCATCTCCTGGCGGAGACGGTCCTGTAGCACATTGCACTCTTGCTCCTGGGACTTATCCAGCTTCACCTGAAAAAAATTGACAAAAATAACTTTCGATTTAAAGGGGCTTTGCATCAAAATTAATTGTAATGCATATTTCCTCCATAGGGCAGACATTGACCTAGATTTAACCCCAACCTAATAGGAAACTATGTACTTGAAATTTCATAGAAACTTTAAGAAATTTGAAAAAAATGTAATAAACTTTCAGGTGTATCATTAAAACCATTCCTTTCATACAAAACCCCTTGGCAACATTGAAATAACTTCACATGTGATTCTTAAATTAAAAAAAACAAAATTGTGTAGGGTACATTGAAATTGTTGAATGGACAATCACTGCATATTGACTTGAATTATTGTGATTACTCTATTCTTAAGATTCAAATTTTCAACAGACAAGATATGCCATCTGATAATCCAAAGCCCTACACTGGGAGGCCCCCCCTCCCCCTCGACATATTCAGAGATTGCGAGGCAACCGCTTGAAATTTCATGACTTTTTTCCCTCAAGTCTTACGCACATTTTGATACCATTTTCGTCCCCCCCCCCCCCCCAGTCAGGTACTCAAAATAGCCCAGTACAGTAAGGGTTAAGGATCGTTCAGTTATGAAGTGGCTGGGTAAACCGTGGCGTTTTGTTTTAATGATGTAAAGTGTAATATGCTTCACATTTCTATATCTTATAACACATAGCTCGGTAAATACACACAGCACCTTTGTCTATGCAGTTGCCATTCATTTATGTGTACAACAAAACAAAACATGGAGGCTTTATATCATTGCGGTGGTTTACCGTCGCATATCTAAACAAGCATTTAGATTACTCTGAAAAAGAGATGGACTCACAGATACGGATATATTAATTTCCTGTATGCTCAGTCGGTACTGCTCCCCAAGGATAGCCATCTTTCTCGTCTGTTCCTCTTTCATCTTCTTGATGAACTGCTTATGTTTCTCCCGAGGCATCGTCTGTAAGACCTGCTGCTGTAGGGCCTTGAACTGAAGCATCTGGGTCTTGCATACCGCGCGGTACTGACGCTCGATCTTCTTCTCTTTGGCCTGTGGGAGTAGAACAAAAAATGAAGTTTGATGAGAAATGACTTCAAGCGTTTCTGAAGCACTGACATTTTATTATTTTCTTTCATTGATGTACCTATGGCATTAATTTCACAGCTACCAGATTTAGGGTTGGTCTGTTTCTTCCTAGTATTGATTGGACACCTCACTAGTCATCTACATTTAGATTATGGTTGGCAAATGGCTTTTAAGTTGGCACTGAGTTCACAGAGATCTCAAACTAGACGTTGTGGCGTGCGCCTGTGATCCAGCTAAAAGTGGAAGTTACGAACTGATTCAGCCGAGGACGCAGGTTGGAAGCTGAGTCAAGTCTTTCGGATGGTGACGTTTAAAGGTCGGTCCCCAAATGTAAATAATCATATCTGATTGATACACGTCTGTGAAAACCCAATACACACACAGATCTCAACTGAATATTATGATCCAGGAAGATCAGGTAATTCCGTCAGCCCTTGCTCAGCTAAGACAGCAAATTGGAGATAATGTAAACAATTTGAGGTTTTAAAATAATATTTGTGCAAATTTTAACCATTCATACCAGTCCCAGGTATCGAGGGAAGCAATGGTTCCGTCGACATTCAAAACAAAAAGTGTGATTTTATTGTTATAAGACAAAAAGTAACAAAAGCCATTGAGGTTGTGTTGGGTTAGGCACAAGAAAAGGAATATAACATATTGTAATCCAAGAACTTATGGAAATTTGGTTCACAGAGTGAGTTAATACTGACCTTGAGTTCCTTGGGCTGTTGTTTTGCTTCCATCGAATGTTTCTTGCGTAGGTCCTGCTGAGCCGTCTTATTATACTCAGCCTGGTTGGTCAGCTCTGTGGTGAACTGCCTCTCCATTTGCTCCGAGCGTAGCGACTGGATCTGCTTGGTGTGACGGTACTCTATGGACTGCATCTGTTCGTGGTGTCGCAGCGCCATCACGTGCTCCATCTCCTTCATAACCTGCCGCCTGTGAAGCTCCTGCGAGTATGCGCAAAAAGTAAAAAATAAACAGTCAGTCGTGATTCTGGAATTTGCTTCCTGGACATTTGCAAAGTTAATGCTTCTTTATTTAGCCACACTTCCAAAATAAACTTGAATTTTTTTTGTTATACAGTACACAAAAGCAATGAGTAATACTGCACTTTGAAGATAAAGTTGAGTTCTGGTCATGCGATTGCATTGTGAAAGAAAAGGTGTGGAATGGATCAGAAAGCATGTAAGTATTGGTGTGTACTGCAAGGTTCTGGAGTCATCAAACTCATAAATTTGGCCCAGTCTTGGTAAAGTAACAAGCACTGTACACAGAAAGATGTATATGGGACTACACAAATGGTGTTGGGGTTACCTACCTTGATTTCCTTACCTTTCTATGCTCATTACTCAGCCAGTATACATTTTCTATCAAAATTGTTTGGCAAGTGACATTTATTTGTAATCTTGAACATTCAGTGTAAGTTTCATTGGATTCTGTGAGAATTCTTTTTCTTTTTTTTACCAGAACTCAAGTTTATCTTTAATTTAGCACTTAAAAGCTGTGGTAAAAGACAATATAACGCATGAATCACTACAATGAAATCTTGCTTCTATGTAAGCTAATTCATAGACAGCTCCGTAAACCTAGACATGTTTTTTTTTACAGAGCGTTGAGTTTAGTCAGTGAGAACACACCTCCTAAACAAGTTATTTCACTGGAGTGTGGACAAACACAGAGAACTACGGCCATGGACCTTGTAAGAAATCATTCCTTCTAGAACTTTCTGTTACTCAGCACAGAAAAGAGTTCAGGGACCCGTTTCACAAAGCCTTTTTTCAATCACAAAAATCAGTGACAAATCTGCTGATAATCAATCAGAAGCAAGGATTTCAGTAGCTTATAACAAAAACTGTCATTTGTCACTGATGACCAGTTTTGTGAAACTCTACTCAGTTGGTCTAGCAGTCAGCTCTATGTTTTCAACAATAAAAACCCAAGTTGTGTCTCTTGGATAGTGACGTGTAAAGGGCAGTCACTAGACAAAAGTTAAAAAAGACACAAGACACAAGTCTGTCAATATGCAATTACACAATGTATTTAACCTGGCATGGTAGCTCAGTGATTTGAGCGCCCGCCTCATGAATGGGAGGTCGTGGGTTCGAACCCCGGCCGAGTCATACCAAAGACTTATAACAATGGGACCTTCTGCCTTCTAGCTAGGCGCTCAGCATATTAGATTGGAGAAGGGTAGTAATAACATATTATGTTATGCAGGGCCCGCTGGAAGAGCAGTTTAATAACTGAAGTGGCTACCCTGGGTAAATAAAACATTATTATTATTATTATTATTTCTAATTCTACCTCTCTGAGCTGGTCTTGTTCGATTGTCTGCTTGCTAAGCAGGAGCTTGCCCTTGAGTTTCCTCATCTCCTTGTCCAGCTTCTGGTTGTGCCTGTCCTGCAGGTCATTCTCTGCCCTCTGCTGCTCCTGGTGGAGCGATTCCTTGTGGAGCCGCATGCGGGCCTCGTGCTCCTTCTTTGGAGTACTGTCCAATTCCTACAAGTTAACAAGAAAGGTGGGACATAGCATGATCAACAAAGATAGTGCATATCAATCATTCATTTTACATTTCTATGGAGCAAAAGAAAACCAGCGATTCCTTATGGAGTCCCATGTGTGCCTCCTTCTTTGGAGTACTGTCCAATTCCTGCCAGTTAAGAAGAAAGGTGGAGCATTGCATGATCAAATAAGATGGTGCTTATCAATGATTGATGATTGGGAGTATTTTATGTTTCTATGGAGAAAAAGAGAAAGCAGAGATTCCTCGTGGAGTCACATGCGTGCCTCCTTCTTCGGAGTACTGTCCAATTCCTACAAGTTAAAAAGAAAGGTGGAGCAATACATGATCAACTGAGATAGTGATTGATGAAAATTTGGAGTATTTTACATTTATATGGAGCAAAAGCAAAGCAGCGATTCCATGTGGAGTCCCGTGCGTGCCTCCTTCTTTGGAGTACTTTCCAATTCCTGGAAGGTAACAGAGAGTTGTAGGATCATTCAAGGTATTCATTTCTATTTCTTTTGATGACTTAATAATGAACACATTACATTTTAAGAAAAGGTAACAATACTTCACAATGTTGTAAAGACATACGATCATGAGTTCTCCTGGGGGTTTCAATAGGGACTTTTAGAATGAGTTGACGAGAACACGACGAATGCCGACTGATCATGCGTGTCAACGTACGCAACTGCCCATGTTGACTACAATTAGAAATCTTTTAGATTGCACTCGACGATATACATGCATGCAGGAAGTAACATTATGAACACCACGGACAAAGAAAGAGAACAAAATATACAGTTCCTCATTCTACCCTCAACAAAAGAACATCCCTTCACTGCTATTATGTAAAAATGTGTAGAACAGGTGAATATGCATGTGACACATATAGTCTACACATTTTTACATAATAGCAGGGAAGGGATGTTCCTTTGTCTACCTGAGGAACTGTATATTTGATGCGCACGCGGCATACTAGTACCTTGAGCATGTAAAGGCGCTATATAAATATCAATATGTATGTATGTATGTACTAGATTTAGGAAAATCAAGGTTGACGCATTCTCGATCGCCGACTGAGACGTCGTAACGCATGCGAAGTGCCTTAAAATGACGTCACACGTTGCAGTCAAAGCTGTTAACGTGCAAATCTAAAAGTCCCTAATACTACTTGGGTATTCACCTACTAACAGGATTTCATCGGTCATCGCAAGTGGATTTCACTGTTACGACCAACAGGTCTTAGTCTTATGTAAGGCACACCAAGCCCTCCTCAATTGTAGAGCTACCCCCATTTGGAATATTCTTCATCATCAATTCCACCTCTGCACAATGAATAAATACTTTCCAAGTAGTTTCCGAGTACAAGTGGGCCATGAGTTTCGCTGCATGCAAGATTTGTACAAGCATTAAAGCCCCACTGTACTAGTATGGCCAGGAGGGATTAGACCTCCCTGCATGGTCACTGACAGGTGGTTATCTCATCAAATCAGCTCTCAATTAACATATGAAAAAGGGGATCATGGGGGACCAATGCATGGTCATCGATAAGGCATTGTTTGCTATATAGAGGGCGCAATTACCGTAATTAACGGTGTAAAAACCGCACCTTTTTGCCGCCGAAAAAAATTCAAAGTCGGGGGTGCGGTTTATACACGGTACACCAAAAAAATAAAAAATACAAAATTAAAGTTTCGATTTATGCCCCTCCACCTGGCGCTATGCCTGGCAATGTCTCCCAGCTCAGTAATCAGTGTGTTGACTCACCACTCGGAAACTAGCACAACACTCAAATTTGTCTGTCATATTAGTTTGAAAGTAATCTTTCAGATAGATCTCAATATGTAGTTATTAATAATAATTCCTCCAATTTTTCTTCTATTTCACGGCGTACCACAAGGTTCTATCCTAGGTCCTCTACTGTTTTTTAAATTTACATCAATGATCTTACACATTCAGCTGCACCTCGCAGTTAAATGAAAGGCCTTCCCGCGTGGTTTTTTTAATACGGACCTGGCTTGCTGCCGACAGAGTCAGCAATTTTTTATTTTTTTTAAGGGCGAAAAAGAGGGGTGCGGTTAATACACGAGGGCGGTTTATACACCGTTAATTACGCTAGCTATAAATAGTGCAGTGGGGCTTTAATTGGCAACCTTGCAAGTCTCATATGCGAATTGTAACGCAATGCACATTGGAAACTCTGGAGTGTATGCTTCTAGTATAGACACTGTTTTACAGAGTTCACAATTACTTCAGATGACTTGAAAGATCTTACTTTTCTCATTTGTTCCTTGTTATGTTTGTAGTCTTTCCTCTGTTTCATCTGGAAGGCTTTCAGTTCAGATTCATTCTGGGATGTGATTGTCTTCAGGAGTTTCTTCTCCTCAGTGGCAGCTGCTTTCTCCTGCAGGACAACAACCAAAATAAATTGTATTATTTTAATTGAGTACCCAACAAAGAAAAGCTGACCCAGCTTCTACTGCTTTTTATAAATTTACGATATAAGTTCACCAGCACATCTAATGTTCATACATTACTTTCTTTTCTAATACTGGAAAGTTGGAAAAGGTAAATATGCAAGTCGTCTTTGTTATTTTTTTAATGAGATTATGAAGTTTTCCTCGATGTCCTATTGAGAAGACAGATTACTTCAACATTGCATTATCAATACCAACATGAACACTTGTATTTCTATGAAAACATGCTTTAACATATCACATATGAACAGTATTCTATGTAGCATATTATCTATCCTTGGATTTTGAACCTAAACGACTCGTTCTTCTTTTTCTTCTTGATCATCATTAACAAAATGTTGGGATTCCAGCATAGTGAGTTAAACGTGAATCACACAGAGTATGACCATACTGCAGACAGAAGAGTCCCATACATAGCAGAAACTTGATGAATTCCTTATTTAGTGCACAGCTTAGCACATAAAATCTCATGGTTGAATTCTCTATCCAACCTCTCTGCTCATCTATCTCAATTAACCAATAAAGAACAAATTGTTAACTTTTTTCTTGAGATCTGTAGCACAACTTACTGAGAGCTTGTCTAGTTCTTTCACATTCGCATGACAACACCAGGGACCCATTTCACAAAGCCTTTTTTCAATGACAAGTGACAAAAATCAGTGACAAATCTGCTGATAACTAATCAGAAGCAAGGATTTCAGTAGCTTATGATAAAGACTGTCATTTGTCACTGATGACAAGTTTTGTGAAACGGGCCCCAGTTGATTTCTTTATCAAGTTAATTCCTCAATTCATCACCCCCAATCAACCAGTAACCATGCACAGAGCAAGATCTTACAATCTGAGAAAGCTAAATTCCATACCTTTTTCTCCAGATCTGTTGTATGCCTTGTTAAGAGTTTATCGAGTTCTTTGACATTAGCTTGCACACACTGGTTGAATTCTTTATCTAGTTTATCTCTCAGTTCATCCATCTCCTGCTTGAGCTTCGTCTCCAGCTGCTGGATCTGTTTCTGATGCTGCCTCCTCATCCTCTTGTAACCTAGGCAACCAGATGGAAAATGGAATCATTAAAATGTTTGAACGCCTAATTGTGGTTAAAATGATAGTTTAGTTCTGTTGCAGAGGGCGCTACACAAAATAATGTGTTTGTGAGATAATAAAAAAACAGAGTGTCAAATTTGAAAGATCATACAATTTAAATGACAAAATCATCTTTGTTTGATCAAAATCGGTTCAGAGACAGCTGAAATATCCATAAATATAACGATTTCTAATATTTGTGTACCACCACAAATATTCAATAATTTAAACCAGCCGTTAAAAAAACAAAATAACACCTTTTACGTTGTATTTCAGCCAATGCCCATGTTGGCTTTTTTGAGTTGGTTATTATTATGCACAACCAGGCAGCCCATGTTTTGTTATTATTAGTTAATTAATTAATTAACAGTCACCACATTTTTTTTGAAAGTGGAGCTGAAGTTGTATGATCGTATTGGCTAAATTTCACACATTTTGGGTCTAAAATTACCTTCATAGAAATGTTAGGTCCTATAAGGGCACTAGAAATGTTATAGATAAGAATAAGAGCAATAACCATGCACTTTGAAGGCATTTGCGGTCTGAAAACAGAACTCAACTATCCCTTTAAGCTTCTAAGTCATTCAAACAGTTAGAAGATCGTTCATGATTCCCAACACGGTTTCCTCCCGAAGTGGTCATGTACAACACAAGACGTTACTCTCTTTTCCATTTGGGCAAAAGCTTTTGACCAGTCCAAGCCGCCAAGAGTTGATGCAATTTTCTTGGACTGGTCCAAGGCTTTTGACAAGGTAAATCATTTCAAACTTATCAGAAAACTGCACAATTGTGGCGTTTGCAGCAAATTGCTTTGTTGGATACGTTCTTTCCTTTCTAGATCGACAACAGTGTGTCTTGTTTGAAGGGGTAAAATTGGATTGGTGTTATCTGATCAAGTTGCAAAACACCCATCTAATGATTGTTACACCAAAAATACAAGATTTCATACCTGAAAATTGTTGCCTCTGTTCGTTCTCATGTTCCTTCATCTGTCTGGTGACGACTGATGTGGGCCTGATGGTCTTGAAGTTCTCACGATAGCTGTCGTCCCTCGTGAATGGTAGCTCCGGTGTCGTCTCGGACGTCAAGCTCGCACTAAAGTTAAAGCTGTCACTCGGCAACTGCAATTAACACAAAGAAAGATACCCTTGAACTTGAAGCCGACTCATGCATCATTGTTGGAACTATATCATGGTGTAAAGGTTTAAGAAGGGCTTGAGGAGGATTTCAAGAGATGCATAATGCATTTTATAAGTCATGTCGAGGGGTCAGTGACACAAAGACGTAACTCCATTTTGGCCATTATGAGAGTTAAGTCTTTGTATTTCCTGAAAAGCCCACATTTTTCTGAACATTTTGATATCGAATACTCATTTTGGCAAAATATGGAGTTACGTCTCTGTGTCGCTGAACCCTCGATGTGGCCTTAGACTGTACCTAGAGGCACTGGGGAAATTGTTCTCACCAAATTCAAAACCATGACCAACACTGCACTTTAACAGCACAGATAAGAGCATGATGCTTGGGGGTTTTCTAATCTACTTATGCACAGATCATTCCCTTGCATTGTACTTTAACAGCTTCAAGGCGAGGGAAAAATAAGAGAAGATAGTTTCACAGGTCTCAACTGATTGGGTACCCTGAGTTTACTTTATCAACTGGACCTGATGGAGGGAGCATTTAAAGAAAGATAGAGGAGGAGGGGTGTTATCACTACAAAAAGATCCATTCAGTGTACTTCTAGATCTGTGCTACTCGTTGCATTCCAACCGGTGTCCTGACATTTGCTCCTTCGACAATTACTCCAGGCTTTATTTCATAAAAAGCATAGTGTTTAGGGTTGAAATTGGGTTTTACATTAAGTTAAGGGAGGGGGTTAGGATGTGAAATTGTGCCAGGTTCAGGGTCGAAGTTAAGAATTTGGTTGGCGTGAGAGATTGACAGAGCGATAGTCGCAGAAACAAGTGCCGTACAGCCCTCCTTACTGTAGATAGTTTCATACATTGAAGACTAACATGTGAGTAATGACATGAACAATTACAATGCGTTGGACATACTACAGCCTGATACATGTGTAGCAGGCAAGATACGAGAAGAATATAAAACAATACAAATACAGCAGAATGCATTGGTGAAAATTGCTCTGATAATGATTGCTAGCTGTGAGGGGGGAAGAATAAAGGCAGAGGTTTATGGGTTAGCGTTAAAATTACTTGGTGTGTGAAACGTAACTACTTTGAGCATTGGAGCAGGTATATATATATATATATATCACTATAGATGGCAAAAATGTGCATGTACTTTTACTTGTTTTAGTACTGTGAGATGAAATAAAGATATGTTAACAGAAGAGAAAATAATATAATGCAGTTAACGCATTGCTGGAAAGAAGGAAAAAGCTTGAATTAGTAGGTAAAATAAAGCATAGTGACATGATATACCATGATGTTGCTATGCTGCATTGTACTAGTGCAACATCAATATCATAATATCAAGAGGAACGTTTTGACAAATAAAACAAAGCCAGTGGATCTTCTTTAAAATCTCGAAAATGAAGAATCGAAGCAGGGAAATGATAAAAACAAATATTTAAAAATTAAGATGTTGAAACCAAAGGTTCCAGAAAAATGAGGTTCAAAATTAAACCAATCCAAAGACAAGAAACAGAATGAGAAAAATGTAACCACAAGCTGGTCATATTCATGAAATAAAATGTAAAGCAGTGGACTAATGTAGTGATCATGAAAGAATAGTTCAGTACATGTAGAAAGTATCCAATAACAAAATCAGAAGCCTTGGAACATTCCAAAGATAATATCTCAAATAGAAGACAGGTAGTTTTTTTAAAGCATGAAGTTAATGATAGTTAAAATTAAAGGAAAAAAATGAAAAAATGAAATCTGAGAATGATCACATCAATTAATTTCACAGGTTTCAACAAGATTTTCATATGGAAGCTGGTGAGAAGTTTCAAGTACATGTATGAAATCAAAGCCTTGAAGCAATGCAAAGGCTTTCAATACATCTTGATGAACATTGGAATGAAGGTTCCAGACAGAAATATCAAGTCTGGCAATAGGTTCAAATAATACAACAACAGCTTTGAAACACTGCAGGGACATAACAGAATGAGCAGTTGCTTGTACAAGTACACAAAAATGTTTCAATAGGTGTTATATTTTAAACACTCCTTCAAATAAAACAACAAAGCCAAGAATGTCTCCCTTTTACACATCTATAATAACAATAACACTCATACATCCACTGCCAGGAAACATTTAAGGCTCTTCATGCAGCAAAGACGATGATCTTCCAAACGTAAGACAACAATCACGAGGTGTTCTGACTTTCTAACCTTGACAAACAAATCTACATCATGCAGTGCATTCTCTTCTGGTTGTATCACAAATCAAACTGGGTGCAATGCAAAATAAAATGCTCTTTAACAAAAATGATTTGATAATTCTTTGGGATTTTTTCTAATTCAATCGGCTCAACATACAAACGCAGCATGCCAAGCTATAGTCGATGTTACTTAGAGAAACAAAAAACAAAAAGCGCCATTTCTTATTTCTCTTGTGCCCACTTTTAAGAAACTGAATCCAAATTCGAGAAAGGTACAAAGCAACTAAAATATCAGAAAACAATTATTTTTTAAACTGACTGAAGTGAACAAAGTAGACATGGTCTGACGATAATTTGACCCATATTAACTCTTAAAAAAGTACAGTGCTGTTCAAAGAGATTTCTGCCAATTGATTGAACTCAATTTAACCTGTTGACTACTGAATTCTCTCATTCCCATGAACTTAATACACGAGCCACCCAGTTCCTTTAGCAATGGGTGAACTTCAAAGTAAACCTATAAAATAAGACTTTATTTTTCTACCATGTCTGACTGGCTTTTTATATACCGGTACTATCGCCCAATTCAAATAAACATCAAGGATTTAACTTTTTCTTAAAGCCTACAAACTAGCATTGTTTTCTCATTCTTAAGGATTATGGTCCTTCAACCCTATTTAGCCCGGGGGGGGGGGGCTTCAGAAGCCCCCCCCCCTCGACATTTTTCGCGATAATTTTTTAACGAAAAAAAATCTTGCACTGAAATTTTGTGACTTTTTTCTTTCGAGTCTTGCGCATCTTTTGAAAGAAATTTTTCGAAAATCGGACCTACCATTACAAAGTCGCGTGTTGTTTTGTATTTGCATGTCAGCCCGAAAATCGCTCATTTTTGTGATTTGTGTACAAAACATATGGAAATCTCATTTTTCAAATAAAGAGATAAAATATTGGTTATTTGGTCTTGTTTATAGTTTAGGTGTTTATTTTGGGGTCAAAATAGTTGAATTATAGTTGGAAATGAAATTAAAAAAACAAAAACAATAAAATACTTAAGTTAAAAAAACAAGGAAATACATAAGAAATTATCAAAACAATAGATAACATAAGGAATAACCCTGGTTTTTCAATTTGTTGTGTTGTCTTATTATTCCAAATGGTCTAACAAATATATGTAGTGAGAAAGAATGCTTAAATATGACTAATGTCTGATTTATGGGCAAAAATGTGAATTTGATGACCTTATTTGCATAAATTACCATAAATATGCAAATGAGTGAATTTTTCAAAAAATTGAAATTACCATAGTATTTTTTACACTTCACTTGACATGTATGCAAATTTTCGCGACGAACGGGCGTTTCACGGCCGAGATCATAGGGGGGGGGGCCTTAGAAGCCCCCCCCCCCCCCCCCCCCCCCCCCGGGCTATGCAGTTTCAAAATAGCCCGGGCTAAATAGGGTTAAGCTGGATTTAACTTCAACATCAAGAAAAAAAAAAATTGTGCAATAAGAGTTTTTCTAAAGCTAAGTTACGGTAACTGCGATTCCTAACCATTTCTACATCACTAGTGTACCCCAAGTTCAACACAGTTCCAAAAGAAATTAATGTTCCCAAGTGTGTATTGCTCAACCAAATTCTAGTTCTGCAGATCTGTCCTATTTGTGGGAGATGTCAATTTCTAAAAACATTACGTGCTGTGCATTTTATTTGGTTTGTTGCTTCTCTGCCAAGACACTAGCTAGCACTATCATAAGTAATGCTCATGCAAAAGACTTCATGCAGCATTGAGAAACGCATATCAAACTTGAGAACTAAATCAACAAAATCACAATTGCCATGGAACCACCAAGGGGCCATCCAAATTGCCAGTGATGCGGCTAATTTATATTTTTTCCATTTCAAATAAATCGGTGTGTGTGAGCATTTTTCATTCATTTTGTTTTCCTTTGGTTGTTCTTTTTTTAGGAGGGGAGGATAGCCAACATACCGAACACCAAGACAAAGGATCCAAGATGGACAAGGTGTGTACCTTACGCTTCTCCCGTACCCGTAGCCGGACCGAACCCGAAGCAGCGAGGAAGGCCTCGCGTTCGGCGTAGGAGATGGAACCAAGAGACGAGCAGAAGGATGAGATGGAGACCATGCTGTCCAGGGAGGGGCACGGGGACACGCCCATGGCCAGCGCCTCCCTGCCCTCCGGTACAGAGGGATGCCTTACTCTCTGGGTGATCGGGTTCAATGTGCCACACAAATATGTCAAGAGTGGGGGGTGGGGGGGTATTGCAATATTGAAGGTGTGGTTTTTGAAGGTCGTGGTATGGGCAAGTTTGATGGTTGGTATCGTGTGGCAATGACACAAAGAGACAAGGACAAAGGAGGAGGAGGAAGAGAGCAAATGGTGACAAGCAAGAAGAGATGTTACTTCACAGAGCTTCTAAAAGAGGAGTTTGGTTAGTATGCAACAAAAGATCTGTACTGTAATTACAAATATAAAGTATTCTATTACATTAAAGGCAATTAGAGTTGAGAAAATAGCCTTTGTTACGCTAGCACATGGTTTGGCTAATAAACAGCTATCACAATACTCTATATATCTTAAAATTTTAAAAGAGATTCTAAACAGTTATTTAACTTTTATATACTATGCTCGTGTGTTCAATAAATTCTATCTATAGAGTATTGTGTAATTTAGAATGGATTTTGAACCTTTGTTCCTTTAAAGCATTACATTTTACTAAAGAAATAATTTGCAAAAAATTTGCTTGAAACATTAACGCTTTTAAAATTAATTATCTGATGGCAAAATAAGACATGAATGATTCAGTATATATTATAATTTTTTGTCATGAACAGATAGATTGGAGGGGGAAAAAAAAATCACATTAAATTATTTTGATGACCATATGTGACTGGGTATGAAGGATAAAATAAATACTTGCTGAAAGGAGCATGTTGTAAATAATAATAGGAATGATGATGAAGAGTTAAGTTTTAAAACAAATATGGAATAAGTGGTAAGTGTTAACAGTATTGCATGTAGCCATGTGTGGAGGGATCCCTAATTTAAACAAGACTGTTAGCATACTGCTTAGGATAGATCACGAATGGTACAATTCAGGCAAGCCAATATAAAAAATTAGCCACGTTCTGACATGCTCTAAAAATGTGTTCAATGCTAAAATCAATAACTCTCTTTCAATCAACAGAGAGGGAGCCACTGCAATCCTAGCCAACATGCGTTGCACACCACAAAAACATGATATTCCAGATTATTTTGCAAAGTGACACAAGAGGTCTAGCGAGCAATGTCTGTTTTCTCTGTAAAAACAACATCTTTTTCTACATGGTAGACGAAGTTGGTGGCATAAATACAGAAAACTCAAGCAGCTTTTTCACAATTTGACTATTCTTTAAAGATACAGCTTTTCATTTCACTGCAGATCTCACTGCCAATACAATACTATTTATTCAAAATATTGTTGTAAAAGGAAAGAAAGGCAGAGTATGAAAAATTTTCTCCTCAATTTTGTAAAGGGATATAAAGGGAAAGGGTTGAAGTCACAAATCATATGGCATGCATGAGTTTGTCACATAATGAACAAATGAGAAACAGGAATAGGGGCATGACATGGAAAAGTACAGGAGAGGGGGGAGGGGGCATTCCAGAGGTTTGGATGTAAGTAAGGGATGTTAATTCATACATGGCTGAAAGAAAAAAATTAGTCCACGAGAAGAAACTGATGGATAAAGCTTTCCATCAGATCAAGCCTTCTGTACCTTTGAAATGTTCAATTGTATTAAAAGAATAAAGGAAATGGGATCTGACTGATCGAGAGGCATTCCAAGATTATTACACCATCTTTTGGCCAAAATCATGCCGTGTTATGCAATTCTATCAACACGACAGCATTCAAATTCCTTCTGTCGTTCAATTCCACTCTGAGAATTTCCCAAGTTGCTACCTATGAATAAATATGCACCTTGGATAAAAATTGCTTTGATTTGTAGGGAAAAATTAAAGGTACTTGTTCTTTTTGGTTTGATTTTCAAACCAAAATCCTTGATACGACTGAGACCAGCTTATTACCACAAAGTGCACTCCCTGTCATTAAAACATCCCTCCAAGAAACATTTTCCCAGGCATTTCAGCTTAACACAATCGACAACTTCCCTGATAACCTTGGAATGCCTCGACATGATGCGACTACATAAATGAAGATTTGTCGACAACTTAATGCCACATTTTCTCTCTCTTCTTCTCACCCTCTCATTGCGCATCTGTGAGTTTTCAGCACTGCCGTCGTTGGGAGGTTGAATACTGTTGACGCTTCCCGACTCACTGCTGTTCTCGCTGCGGTCGTTGATGCTGCTCATGCTGTCGGTGGGCTCGCTGGGGTCAAACGAATCCCCGGATGGCTGCTGTATGGGTAGAGATGTCAGGAGTCATTGAATAACATTCTAGTACACCTACCCCCCTGAAAAACCAACCCCTGGACGAAGGATGTTCTGTATATTGCAATGATGAGTTATGAATTTCTTATATTGCAGGGGAGTGTTTCACAAAGACTAATAAAGGCTTTAAGTTGGAATTAACTATGGCTGGCCGTTCATGCCACTATTTTTATTTTCTCTCATCCTTTACTGGTATTGGTTTCTCAAGGGACATAACAATCGTGGTCACAAATCTACAAAATTTATATATTTAGATAGTTCATTATTGTAGGAAAAAATATTATCTAAAGATCATAATTGAGAGACCAATGGTGAGAGCAACTAGTGGCGTGAACGGCCTGCCATAGTTAAGTCCAACCTAAAGTTGTGTTTGTGTATATAAGAAGGCATGGAGCAAATTCCTCCCATTGGGTTTTTGTATCTAACCAGATTCCCCACTTGTCATTTGTTTTTTTAAAGGAAACTTCATCAAAGTATCCTGATAAGGATAACGTATGGGACCTTACGGGGCAAAATACATTATATTTGCCCTATCATACTACGACTTGGATCATTAAGTAGATTCACAGATAAAAACTAGAAACATCCACATGCATGACACATTTTTGAAATGCTCAATTAATTCTGATTCCTGATTTATATTCCACATGATGAATGAATTGTAACTGATATAACCCGATTTTTTTTTGCAATTCACAAAAGAGTTTCTTGCCGTGAAAATTGTTGTCAATTACAAATCATGAAAATTTCATGTGACAAAATTCTCTAGTAGTACAGGGGGTGTTTCACAAAGATTCTAAGTTGGACTTCGACATTATGGAGAGCCATTTGTAGCCTTAAATTTAAATATATTCAAAAGCAAAAATTCTAGTATTTTAGATTTTTCATAAATTCCACACCAAGAACATCAAATCTAATTGATAATAGAAAATATGAATGATTTGAATCAACATTTTATGCCTTTTAAAATAACTTTTACAAAATATTTTCGAAGATGCTAACGGCTTTCCATAACTGTTAAGTTCAACTTAGAAATAGGTTCAACTTAGGATCTTGTGAAACACCCCCAGTATTGAGAGAAATAGGTAGGATGGGTGTGTCTGCTTGCTTACATCATCTGTGCTGACCTCCTGGTCATCGTTTGGTCTGTTGGAGTGGCCTTTGAAGAGCTGTGCTATCCTACCAACGTTCTTGTTATCCATCCCTCGTACCACCTTCCTTGTCTTCTCTATCAGGTCAATCAGTGTGTTGTTCGGCCTGTCCCTCGTTACAAATTCAAGCTGAAAAAAGAAACAGGAAATTAAAATATGATACAGTAAAACCTGTCTATAAAGACAACCAAGGGAGACAAGAAAAGTGGCCTTTGTAGACAGGGGGTCTTTGTAGACAGGTTCCTTTAATACATGTTTCAATGAAAAACCATTTTCAAGGGAAACAAAAGATGTGGTCTTTGTAGATAGGTGATCTTTCTATACAGGTGGTCACTAAAGCAGGTTTGACTGTATTTGATGGTTGGGTTCTATTCAGAGGAAATTGAAACCCAACAAACATTAGCTGAAAATCTAATTTTGAATAAGATTATCAGCTATCTTGTCAGGTTTCATACTCCTTTATAGCCAATCATGACATTAAGCATTACAATTTCTATGGAACAAAAACATGAAGAAGTCCAACTTTCTGAATTTTTAGAATAATCAATGCCAAAGTGATGTAGATGCCTTATGAACACCTTTTGTTTTCTCTCGTGGAAAGAATAATTCCACCTGTGTAACATTGAGGGTTTACAATTTGGTTCAAGTAACTCTTATCTGCCCATGTGCATGGAGTGAGTATCTATGCACTGGCTTACATTGCAACCAAACGTACCTGTAATAAGTGTCTTGCACTGGGGCGGCTGTCGGGCTCCTTGGCCAGGCAAGCCTTGATGAAGTCATGGAAGCACTGGTTCCAGCCAGACGTTGATAACGATGGAGGGTCGTTCTGGGCGATGTGATACAGGGCACTCATGGCATTCATGTTAAATAACGGTGGTTTTCTTTCAGCTGTCATATTAATAATAATAATGAGAAATTTCAATAAATAATTATGAGAAAACATATAAAACAAACTAATCACCTCTGAAACTACATTTATCGTTCAAATATGTCATCAAAACAAAGAATCAAGTACAATTTTCTAATAACACAATTGCCTGATATCCCACAGATTCAGAAGATATCATTATATTAATAATTTTTGTTTTATTTTAATCTACCAAAATAGAGGTCTGTCTATTTTTTGAAAAGAAAGCTGTATATAATTATCAACATTATCATCATTATTTATTCATTTATTAATCCATTTATTCTTTCGGGAGTAATTTCTACACATTAATTAATTAAAAAATGTATATAACTGTCCAAAATCCATCATGATGTTCTTAGTTATACCTTTAATTATAAGTTTAAAAAATGTATAAAATCTCAAGATTTTCTGTTACTTGATTTCATGACTTATATCTCATTTCCATCACTATTACCATATATCCATATGCTGTACAACAAAGATAAAACGACATTTTGAAATCTCTACATTTTTGCATTAAATTTATCTTTGACTACTTGACCAAATAACTGACAAACTATAAGTTAAGGTTGTAAAATAAAATAAGATGGAGGTGACTATTAATCAAACAGACCTAATTCGATACATGTGATTCCTAGTGACCAAACATCCACCTTGCCATCATACTGCCCCTCATCCATGGCAAGTATTACTTCAGGAGCCATCCTGTTGGAATAAAAGAAAAATCATGATTTTGGGGGTTATATGATGGGGAAGTCTACATGTATGTCTGCGTATTCAGCTTTGACTTGAAATTAATTGTGCGCCAATGATGCCTCTTTCAGTAAGATGTGTGCATCACCCGAGTATAGAATTATAATCATTATTATTACTGAAATTAAACAAGGATTTTATTTTTCTATTCCTCGAGTGCTTAATCTGATATCATTTCTCATGTTTTAGAGAGTGAGTGTGCCAACAAAATCTCTTAATTTATTACAATTGATACAATCAAACACTTTATTAGGGTCTACTACATATATGTTTCCTCAATTTTTGTATACAATTGTTTCAAGGAAATCAAATAAAAGTGGAATCAATGCATCTGTGGTAAAATGTTTCTCTTAAAATTTAAAAACAAAATAAATATTAAAGCCTATCTGCACTAGTTTGGCCAGGAGGGATTAGAGCTCCCTGCGTGGTCGCTGGCAGGTGGTTATCTCATCAAATCAGCGCTCAATTAATTTAAGAAAGAGAGGACCATGGGGGATCAACGGGTATCGCTTAGGCATTGTTGGCTGTATAGAGGGCGCAAGTAGCTACAAGTAGTGCACTCCCGCTTAAAAGGCTGTGTCTATGGGAAAATGAAGATGATACTCACCAAAATGGAGTTCCTACGAATGAGTTGGCTGGATTTACTAATGAAGCTGAACCAAAGTCACCTGGAAGGGAAGAAATAACAGAAATTAAAAATATTGATTTTCCATTTTCAATAGAAGATTGTTTGATATATTTAAACAAAAGTTAAGAAAGTAAAAGCAAAAAGGAAATTTAAAAAAAAAAAAAGATTTTATTTCCAATTTTTAATAGCAGATTGTGTGATATACATAATACATGTACATGAAACAAACAAAAGTGAAAGGAATATATCAAACAAAAATGAAATTAACGTAACTGAGAGGAAATCAACAAACATCCAAAAGACAGATAAAAAAAAGTACTTATAATAGAGGATTCTATGATAAGATTATTGACATATGATACTGTAGAAGCAAAATGAAACTTTCTTAGATTGTGACCAATTGCCTTTTTTGGATAGAACTTTGGTGAGTTCAGTGTCACGTCAGTTGTGAATTGAATGCTTCGCAGAATGCAACTTTCGTGCATCTGAACCACTTGCACTGATTTCATGCGCGCTATAGTTTTTCATTTACTACAACGAAGACGTAATACACTTTGCATTTCTTGTGTCTTTTAACACGCAGGTAAGTGAGTATGCATAGATCCTTTGTCGCACGCAGCTATTTTTGTTTTCATCCCCACCCGCCCTTCATGTAGTACACAAAGACTAACATGGTTCACCACGGCACATGTGAACGACCCTTAAGTGCTTGTTCAGATTTGCAGCCCTAAATGTGAATGGCAACTGCATGTAACAAAGGTCCTACATGTATTCACCCAGATCTGTGTAATAAGATACAGAAATGTGACGCTTATTACACTTAAAGGTAAAGACCAGTATTGGAAACGCCCCAATTTCAAAAAATGAAATGGAAGCTCTCATTACCAATCATGTGAAAGAATATGTTTTGACTAATACATGATGATAACAAATTTGCCGGGAAACCGCCTACTAATTCATATATTTGGTAAATTTGTTTCTCTCATGGTCGTGTGAGAGATATAGGGTAGTCCCGTATACATTTTTCTGTGTATAGTGCTTGTAACTTTACGAAGAATGGGCCAAATTTCTAATCATTTTGATGATTCCAGAACCTTGCAGATGCTAGATGCTAGATGATCAACCTTTTCTGATTGATTCCACAACGTTTCTTTCACAATGCAATCGCATGACCATTACTGGTCTTTACCTTTAACATCATCATTCTTTATTTAAAGCCACAGGTTATTAAAGCCACAGGTTACAGCGGCGTATCTGAACGAGGCTACTGTATACTCACCTAATTTAACAGTGCCATGCTCTGTGAGTAGAATGTTGGCAGCTTTGATGTCTCTGTGTATCGTCTCGTAGTTGTGAAGGTATTCTAGAGCCTGTAGAGCGCCTTCACACACTGCCGCTATTTCATCCTCTTGTAAAGGTTTCTTATGTACTGCGGATGTACAAAGTCAAAATACATGTGTGATAATAATAATAATAATAGTGGGTTCTTGTATAGCACTCATGTATGTCAGACTTGACACTCCTGGTGCTCCCCATTATTAACCTGGTTTTAGTACGGCTGACATTACGGGGCTCTAGCATTAAAGGAAATTAATTCCTGCCAGGTACCCATTTACATCACCTGGGATGAGTGTGGCAAATGTAGATTAATGTATAAGAATGAGAACACTCCGAACACACAAGTAGTACGTTGTCACAAAGCAGATTTATCTTTCATCTCTTTCTAATCAAATAAAATGTGGTAATCTATTGTTTTGTCAAAAGAAGATAAAAGTATACACCAACAACGTGATCAAAGGTATACAACTGCAGTGAAAGTAATATTGTTTAACATTTCAACCAAAAAGTGAAAATGGCTGATTTATGAATATAAAAAAAACCTAGGCAGCCTTCAATGGCAAGTATTTATGCTATGTACATGTATACAACGTTAACATGACCACATTTTTCTTATCATTTGCCATCAATCATGTCCCATAAATGACCTCCAAAAATAACAATACATAATTTAGAATCATAAATTAGCAGGAAGTAATTGGAAATGCAAGATGCCCAGAATACTAACGATATCAAGCTGATTAATCAGTAAGTGCTATGCTTATCACTTTCTGTTTGATAAACCCTGATTTCTAGGTCTGCATGCACACGCAGTTTTACGAACATTTCATGTGCGCAGAATGTAAACAAATCATCTTGTGTAAATTGAAACCAGAAGTTCTAAGTATGGCCTCTGAAAAGTCAATAAAAGCATGCTATGTGCATTAGTATGATAAGGTATGCCTGATACAGGATATTCATGTGTTAACATCTTAAAGGTACGAGTTAAGCTGCTGTCTTGGAGGCAAAGAGGGAAAATTCATTGAAAGTAGTATGAACGGCAAACCAAGAGAAAAGATTTTTATCTCTCTATTCCCTTTTATTCCTAAAAGACATGAATATTCCAATATCGTAAAGTTTCATTACAACTTGTAAATAGTACTATTTCAAATCAATCATTAATTCATTTTTATGACAAAAATAATGAAAATATTTTTTATCATGGAATGGACTCTATATGTACACAAAGATGAAAAGCAGCTTTGACTACAGGTATGATGCCTAAAACATAATGTCAAATACATCTATGACATCATCACATGATTTTTAGTGTACTCTCATATGATTTAAGCTGCCACACCAAAATAATTTAAGAGTAAGATCTCTCTCTATACCTTGTTAATTATGAAATATGAAATTCATATTGGTCTAATGACTGGCTCACCAGAGGATACATGCCTACATGTATGTGGTTAATAATGACAGCTGAGTCACTGCGGAGAGAGCACAACTAAATCCCCTTTTCCCAGAAATACAAAAATCCTCAGCCGCATGCCCTCTAACAATCGCGATGACAATGATTTAACCCTCCCCCGTTCAGGCTTGGCTTTGATCAATTGAGACGAGGATGGGTTTTCACCCCCCCCCCCCTCCCCTCCCCCCCCCCCCCCCCCCCCCGCATTAAGAGGAAGTAAATCATAATAATCAATATATTATTTGTTTCTTTAGTTTGTGTACTCATTCAACCTCATTATATATCACAAAGGGGGCATAAATCAACTGATTTATGAATAGACTCAAGTCCATAAACTTCTGCAACATACACATGTACATGTACATGTATGTACTATGTTTTGAAAAACCTTATTTGAGAAAAGTCACAAAATAAGTGAGTTCATTAATTTGATCTGATTTTACATGTAAATTGTCCCCCCCCCCCCCCCACTGAATTACAATGTAGAAAGTGTAAATAAATTTCTTTCAGGAATGATCATGATACAAAAAAATCCATACTGAGAGCATTGCACTATTCATTTCATTTTAAACTTGAATAATTTTTGCCTAATATAATAGCAATTTTCAATGGTTTGAAATGGAATAGTTTAACAACTAAATGAATGTTGGTACTATTGATAGGGCCTACTTACCATCTAAAACATCTGACGCGGATCCAAGACAATACTCCATGGCAAGCTAAAACAGACAAGAAATAACAAATATATAAATAATTATTTACATGTACCTGTAACTTAAATACTTTAACACATAGTAAATATCCTTTTTGCTCTGAACAGAGGACAAAGAAGAGGACTAAAATCTAGACAAGTTTACTTTGATTCTGTATTTCATACTTTCATTCAAAATGATGCTCAAATCTCCAGTCATTTGACTCATTCCCACACAATGTGCACCATTTCCACTCCCTGGGGAGTATTCCTACCATTATGATCACCATGAGGACATATGGAAAAATATATCACAAAAGCTATACGGTGTAAATATTTTGTTACGCTACATTTGGTTGGTAATGTTCAGGAAATGTAAAATTCGCACACACAAAATTGAATGACATGTAATATCCTTGTCTGAAAGGAGGGTAAGAAGTACTGTACTAAACATGTACAAGTCTCGCATGCCACTGATGTTCCTGTCAATCATGAGGATGCAGGCCCTGCAACCAGGGAAAAAAATACACAGGGCTCGGGGCAAATTAGCCCCTGAAATGCTCAAGAGAGCCTCTCAAAATGTGCATAGAGTTTAATGCAAAACAAATTGAAGAGTGTTATTTTGATGCAAGCAAGCTTGAAAAGTAGTCCCCGAAATGTCTATAATTTTTTTTTCCCTGCCTGCAACATACAATGTACTATTCCTTTCTTTTTTCTTTCACATTTATTTGACACACTACATGAGGCATTACATGTATGTACAACATGTAACTTCCCTCTCAACTTTCGTCAGGACAGTATATAGAAAAAAGGAAGCAGGGCGTGGTCTGAATGGAGATAGCGTTAAGAGGACGTTGGGCTTGAGTAGGTTTGCAGATGTACAGGAAAGAAGGATATCCTATAACAGTTACTGACTTAAACCGGTAAATAATAGCCAGGACTTCACCCCATCAACACCATGTCCGCTTGTAAACTGTCTGCTTTGTGCTGTATTGTGATTAATGCCGGTAATGGTTAAATGTGTTTGACAAGGTCTGTACATGTATGCGTACCACCTAGCTGCATGTAAATGTCATTTGTAAGTGATACATACAGGTACACTGTACATACATGTAGGTACATAACTGGCTTCACACTTAAATTTTTCAGAAGGGGGTCCGGCACCTGCTTAGTGTCAAGCCCTAGGTGTACATTACATGTAGCAGTACTCGACACTAAAATGTGCCCAAAATGTAAGTCCAGACCCCAAAGATTTCATGAATTTTAAATGTTAGGCCTACTCTACAGATAAAAATGTATATGTACATGTTCATTTACATGTACATGTATGGGCTACACTATGTCCCTGATCATGATATGCTTGAATAATGCTCAACTATTTGCCTTCAGAATTACATTTGTAACTATAAATCCCAGAAGCCTAAAAAAGAGAAGTACGATCAAAACATAACTATTTTCTTTGTAGATATTGATTTTCCCTTTTGGGGGGATATGAAGAGATCCCAAAGGGGTGAAATATTATCATGGTACAGCACACAAAATAAACATTTGTTTATGAACTGACATGTATGTACAGTATTTGAATACACAGACCTACATGTATGTACATACAGGGTGTATACATATTTTGTTATGATAATGAATTAATGACATCATCACATGGCACCAAAAAATACAATTGCTTTGACAGACCGTAAACAAAAAGTTCCCACAGGGGTTCATATTTCAAATGTATGTAGGCCTACTGTATTTAAGTACTGCACACAACAAATGTGCTTTTTATGAAAACCTGTAGACCTACATACAGCTACATGTACATGTATGTGCATGTATGTGCATTATTTATGACATCACAAGACACAATGAAATCCAATAGCAATGATAGACCTAAATATAGGCATAATCTACCATAATCCTATGGTGAGGACACCATTCCTTTATTACTCAATGACAACTATTGTCATCGACTGGTTGAGCCATTTCACAACTAACGCTGCTATCAACAGCCTTACAGGTGTACACATTGTATATAATGTATATAAGTATGAAATCCAGGATTGCACATTTCTAGAAATCATTTCCTCATTGACTTTATGAACCTAGTTTATGTCAACCACCGATTTATCCAAGCTTAGAAGCAGGTCACATCATTCAGGGAAATACATGTAAATGTGAATGTGACTGTAAGAAGTACATGTAGTCTCATTAAAAACCTCCCTACACATACACATGTACTGTACCTTAAATGTACATTGTGTGTGTAGATAGAGAACTGTTTTATAGCAATGACCTAAATTTAGGTTACTTCAAGTTCTCAGTAATCTCATAAAAACGATTTATTGTATTGCCTGTGTTTCAGATTGAAGCAACTATTCAATATTTTTAACATACAAAGAGGAATAAAAGAAAAAAAGAAAACACTGTTATAATTACCAGGAGCTGGCCAATTTCATCAATTTTCTTATCAAGACTAAATTGGTATTGTTTCATTTATAACGGTTGCCCGTATGTGCTTTCCAACCATAAGCCCAATTAAATTGAATTCCTAGATTCTTTCAAAAATGAGGAAGGGGTCCCATTTTATTTATATTTTTAATATTTTTCTGTAAAACAAATGCTATTGAGTCAATTGTAATCAAAACTACATTCTACAGAGGCTCAAAACAAGCTGAAATACCAATGATTTTTATTAATCCAATTTTCTAGATGTCCTCAGATTCTTGTTTGTTTCATTTTGCAGAAAAAAAATTAACAAATTGAGGTGGGCCGAAAAACAAATTTGATTTGGCCTTAGATGGAGCATATTCTGGAACCCATACCGTAAGTTGAAACGTATTTTATGAAATCTCACATATCCTGTATAATACCAGCAGAAAAATACAAAATGAAACACTATCAACCCTGGCCTGACAACTTTTCAAAATCAATCTCAGATATTATTTTTAATTCCTGAATAAAAGTCAACATAATGAAGGCCAAGACCAATTGAAAGGTGAACAAGTTTTGAAAATAACCTTATTAAATTACCGTATTAACCACAAATACTATTTGGCCAGAATGAATGTACCTTTCACAGTGTATGTCAAAACAATAAAGGGCTGTCCATGAGATTAGGACGTGCAAAACATGTAAATGTTCATTGTACACTGTATAAGGCACACCGCATGTTATCACATACATGTACATATTTACATACATGTAGATATGGGTTACTGGGTAATGTTATCAAGAACTGTCATCATGACAAAATCCATCTCTTTTCTTTTCATATCTATTTTTCGCCTGAAACATACCAAATGCTTTTCCTGGACAAATGAACATTTTAATTTCTAGTCCAAAGTATTGGATACATACATGTACTGTACATGTACAATACATGTACATGTACTCTTAGACAGTGCCAAGGTTTAATTCTGGAATGTGACATTTGAAATATTCTATAAAAGAACAACTAAAGTTCTTCTACAAGATATTCAATTGCAGGGCTTTTTGTGTTCATGCTGTCCAATCATATAAGTGCATGTACCTGTACATAACTACCTTATTTAAGCTTATTGGTGAACTAATAATAAACAATGTTGTTTTTCAAGCATTGTGTCGAATTTGGGCCGGCATCCAATTAACAAGTCAGTCACATACTGAATGAGGCCAAGTATGCCAAGCAGAAACAAACACTGTAATTAAAAGTTTCCCTTGATATACAGTACATGATCAGGTACTTAAAGGGACAACCATGTGTAATCTGAAACATCAATTAATAATGTTGGCGTTTAAAATCAGCATATCTGCTCAACACATTTGTGGATATACATGTAGCTCATTTTGAAAAAGAGAAATTAAATTTCTGAACATGGACCAAAATATAATGTGTACTGTATGGTTTAAAGATAAAGGTAGGTAATGGTCACATAATACACCAGTTTACAGTTGTATCAGTGCGCATGCGCAGACAGAGGTCAGAGGTTATTGGCCCCAAAATTGGGGCCAATAACCTCTGACCTCTGGTATTTATGCGTAAATTAAGATTGCGCCCATATATGCAAATTATGATGTGAGCGCATGATCGAGTAAATAAATTTAACTAGGCCATGTCATCAGTGTAATCTTTTCACTGTGACGCAACAATACATGTTCATCTGAAAACGATGACATCACTGCCTGCGCGCTGCGCTGTGCGCTCACATCATAATTTGCATGGGCGCAATCTTAATTTATGCATAAATACATGACCTCGAGGTCATTGGCTTTGTTTAAAATGGCGCACACAACTGTAAACTGGTGTATTACATCACCAAAGAAACTGTATAGAACCAATTGGGAGCTTGAATGTTATGTATCACAATAGAATTGATGTATTCTGTGAGGTTTCAGATTAAAAATGCTGGAAGTCAAAGGCTTTGCACATAGAAATGGGTACATGGGACTACACACACATTTGGCATGAATGTTTGGTCCAATTTTTTTTTCTTCATAACTTTTTTAGCTATTTCTTTTCAATCATTTTCAGGGGACATTTCTCTACTATTTTCATACAAACTGAGATAAAATGAGAAATCTTACACATTTATTTTCCCCTTTACAAGAACTTGATCTTCACTTTGAATGATAACGACTAGCTGTACAGACACAAACATTTATTACTTTGTGTACATGTATGCCAGCCAAGTTGGATCTGCCAGCCAATAAACCAGGAAGGGTGGATTGTTTAATTGGGAATTAAGTTCAAGGATAGTCCATCTATTCCAGAACCAAAGGAGGTTTTTTGCACTCTAAATCACACGTGGCGAGCTGATAAATTCAGAATACAACCCGAAATGCAGCTGAGTTTTGAGTATTTGCAGGTACAACGTGCATGTACAATTTGTGTTTCGTAGTGAAGAGGAAATCAATGAAAAACAACACTGCATGTATACAATGTACCTGCTACAATACATGTAGATAAAGATATTTTATTTGTTTACTTCTGGTTAAAGAGAGGGTTGATTTCTGGAAAAGATGAAAATAATGTGTGAGCTTTGTCATTCTTTGCATGTCAGCTTGTAAGAATACCATAGTAGAAATGTCCCCTGAAAATAATTACTCTTTGTGTGCCGTCTTATCTGAAAAATGACAATAGATCAAAAGTTTGGACCAACTCTCATGCCACATGTGTATGTAGTCCAATATATGCAGCGCATGTCATGTTCTGCAAGATTAGGTCATTAAATGTTCATTTTGATCATTCCCAAACCTCACAGTACAAATTAATTCTCAGATTATACTGTACATGCAAGTACATGTAATCAAAGTTCCTCATTAAAGCTTCCAGGGCCCAGACAAGGTCCAGACAGGTCCTTTCACACAACTCCACTTTCTCTTCAAGGGGGAAGGAAGGAATGTTACACTTACCCAAGCTGTGTGTTCTCTGAGATAGCATCCCTTGAATTCTATACAGTTTGCGTTGCGTACTCTGTGAATGAACCGCACTTCCTTGATGATATCTTGCCATTTCTGCACAAAGAAAACAAAGAATCCATATTCACAATTACTCAAAGCCATCATACATATGTATATCTAAACTTATAAAAATCTCATATTCTCAATGGAAAGCATGCTAGAATAAAAACATGTTTTAGTAGGATGACCATTAACTTGGGCATATAATGATTTGAAGAAAATAGCCCTTGTTGCCTCAATCCCTTCACAAATTATCACGATGCAGGGCGTGGAACAAGCTTCAACCGCCCCCCCCCCCCTCCCCCCTCCCCCCCCCCCCATACGAATGCCTTAATCCCACAAAAATCATAAATGAAATGTTTCTTGCTTGAATGCTTTATGTACAATTTCTGGTAACAATTGTATTTGTATGCATGTAGAAAGAGGACAAAAGTGAAGGAGTAAAGAGATAAAATAGAATGCAAGAACCCTCATCTACATGTAGATCTCATGCAGTTTAAAACAGGGCATGCTAATTACAATGACAGGTGGAGAGTGAGGAGAGAAAGAGAGAGTGATAGACAGAGGAGGGAGAGATTCATCCCCCATCGGAGTGCATCAATAGTCAATGCCATACCCACCTTTAATATGCTAATCATATCCTTCAATAAACCAATTTGGATTGTATAATTTAATTACCACTGACTGGGTCTAAATCTCGTCCAATAACCAGCAATTGGTATTCCGAACAATGTTTGCCAGGCTTGGGAGAGAGAAAAGGAACTGAGCAAATACGTCTGTACCTTGCATTTAGTGCAATAAAGAAATGAACGAAATCGGCCGGCGTTTGGTCAGGATAGGTTAATTTGGTTTTTGCAACTCTGGATGAATAATGGAGTTGACAGTGAGATGGACTGGAGGGGCGATACTACTTCACACCTGACTAAAAGCTTTAACGGCTCTTCAGCCTCAGGTACTACAGACAAATGAATGCTCATTACTTCAGGCGCTTTCACTTTCACCTTTCAACATCTATGACTCTGATGAATGTAGCAATACAAATTTTAAAATGAATACTCAATACAACGTTTGTCAGATTTTAAATAATTCTGTTTTCACGATTGTTGCTGGCAGAAAGCAAAAATGTTACTATTGTTTTATTCAATTTATTATTGTTCTTAATTTCCTCAAATGTCTCACAAGTCTCGAAAAAGAAAACTGCACCATTCATCAATTCATATTTTTGTTCATGTTTTTTTTTCATTCTCAATTTTTGAAAGTACAGATCTAAAATAAAATTGCATTGTTGTTGTTTATTTATATTTTAGCAAAGACCCAAAATATTAAATCACAAATGAACCTTTTAAAATCAATTTTTTGTTTTGTTAATGCATAGAGAAAGTAACAGATAGAGTATTTACATGTGTATACTATATGTGAACAAAAAATGAAATAAATTCATATTCTGTTTATTCTTAATTCTGTTACAGATAAATATTCACCCCCCCCCCCCCCCTTTGCATTCTAACCACAGGGGGGTGGGGGTGGAAAAACTGAAAATATAGAAATACATGTACTGTACATGTATAAATCCAGTGTATAAGGCACACAATGCATTCAAACGTACATGTATGTTAAACAGTATGGCGTATGCAGCCCTACAAAGGTACTCAAATTTAGGAATTCTCAAATTCTCTGAAATTTTCTTGGTTCATTGGCCAATTATGCATTAACTGTGCACATAGTCTCGTTTCAATACCGCGTATGGACGATTTTAGAGGACAAATACAGGCATTCCTATTGCAGATGCGACCATGCAAAAATCTGGGTTCCTTCATGAATGGTGGATGTGAGACAGGATAAACATTTATATCAACATCCAGTTTAGTATAATAACTAGAAAATATTTAACTGTTTTCTATGGTTAATATTGACTTGCTACTAGACTAGAGCGAAGCATTGCTTTTTTTTCTTTCTGCATCAGACCTACACATAATCAGTGAGCCCATCCGCTCCGCCTCTATCTCTGTGTGTAGTAAGTAGTACATGCTGTGGTATTATATCCGCTGCAGTACGTAAGCACATGCATGTGTATGTACACAAAGGATTGGGAATGCTAGGCCAATAACACACAATGACAAGGTCAAGTTATGCATTTTAATGCATTTGCACTTGCACTTCGTGTAGTAGAGGACCTACATGTACAGAATTACATTCTTATCACTGGTCTGTGTCTGTTTTTATTGGCAAGACCCAGAGATAAGAAAAGAGTTGTGATTGTGATTGTCTTTTTTTTAGCTCCAATATCAGCTACATTTTTGTATGTAATCACAATGTCTGAGTCCAAGAGACTGTTAAATGAATTGTTTTGTGTAGGCACATATTGAATGGAGAAATAGAGGCATCAAAACAAAATTAGGTTTTAAGAATATTATACATCATAGGCTAATAGAATATTTTCAGTTACATTATATTTATAGCAAATTATTCAGTTACTCAGCATGTACTTATATTCCTTTTACAGTATATTTAATACTTTCAAATTAAACACAATGTTGATGATTGTGCATACATTCATGTACAATGTATGTACATGCATGGATATTCTCCATTCTGTATATATTCCCAAATACCATGCAATAAATGTACCTGACACTTCATAAATAAGTAAGATTTGATTCAACTATTTCAATGAAAACTTAAGTGAACTGTAGCTTACCTCTGTTGATGATTTTCCATTATATAACATTTTCTTGATTGCCACTACTTCTCCTGTTATCGTGTTCGTTGCCTGCGGACAAAATGGAAAGAGACATACCATTAAGGACATGAATTTATATGTACATGTACCACATTATTTAAACATTTTTACAACAAATATGCATGGGAGTTTAATGTCAGTAAAGATTCTGGTTTTACAGTAATCCTAATTTTGACATTAAACAATGAACAAATTGCAACTTTCATATTTTGACCCCTTTTTTGTTGTTGCCTTTTCTGGTATTCAGAACTGAACAATTCTCCTATCACTATAAGTGCTCACATGAAATAAATTTTGAATTGAGAGAAAGTTTGTGAATCACTGCCCCCCCCCCCTCCCCCCAACGTCTGTTTGCTACAATCATTTTATGCTACAATCTGATTTGTTTTGTGAACAATTTTTTTGTACAAATTGTGACTTACAAAAATACAATTCAAATAATTGCAAGAACATAATAATTAGAGCATACAAGAACAGTGTGTAGATTCACATTTTAGAAAAAAGATTAAATTTCCCAAAGGAATGCCTTTATTGTATCGTATTTACTGAATTATGTTTGGCTATAATATGAGATGGTGTAAACATTCTCAAATTCTATTTGTCTTGTATTGGCAACACACACTTTGAGGAAATGCATAACGTGCATGACATTCAATATTTCTGGATCGGATAGATAACTTGTATCAAAATACACCGCTTGCATCTGATATCACACGTTATCACAAGTGCATGTGGCAGACAAATGCAGAGATACGAAAGCACACCATCACTGACATACAACAGGCCCCAGCTAAGGGGCTCATATTATACACAACAATGAGTGTTGATTTCAAATGGGGTAAAATGGAGGGGAAGAACAAGGGAGGTTTTCAGTGTTGAGGAGATAATGGAATATACTGTATAGGGGGAGGGAGAGAGAGAGAATGAAATTCAAGACATTGTTAGAGTGCATTCAACTTGATCTTGGGAACAATAACAGCTCTGACACAGGAGTGTGCCTGAAATGAGGCACATATTGCAGGTTTAGTCTTTCCTTCAGACACACTAGTCCATATTCTGACTGATATTTAGACCCTGGGTTGGGGGGGGGGGGACAATGGGTCCAAGTTCATTCCAACTCTTTTTCTTGCCATGGATCTAAACCCTGGACTACCACATAGTTTGTTATTAACATATTCATGTACACTGTTTGGGTGACAAAAGTCTATGGTGGCAATTCCATTTGGTTTATTGGTCGACTAAAGCTGGCAAAGGGCTACCAGTAAACTTGATTTATCAATTTAAACAAAGAAACTCAACCCAAAGTTCCCTTTGCATTAGTAGAATATGAAAAATTACATCATTTCTGATAGAAGAATTTCAGCTGATGTACATGTAGGCTTGTAATCGATAAACGTCAATAACTCTGTAACATACATGTAGGCTCATTCTATCAAATTTTACAAAATTCAACCTTAAACTACAACTACAAGTGTAAGCTCCATCTAAAGTCAAGTTTAGAAAAGGAAGTTGGACAGAGGTCTAGTCAGAGCTAACTACTGAACCAAGCTTTTAAAGCCCTGTATCCAGTCAAACAAGATCAAATACAAGGCTAAATGTCTCAAAAACATCTTTAAATTGTTTTTCAGACTATAATCATCATTATTATCATCATCAATATTATTAACCGTTATCATCATAATTATAATCTTTGTCATTATTATTATTATCAACATTATTATCAGTAACATTATTATCATTTTTATAAATAATATCACTTTTTATTATCATTTTTATAATTAATATTATTATTATTATTTTAGTATTATCATCATCGTCCCTACTATTTCTGCTACTACTACTATTATTTACATGTATCATCATTATCATCATCATTTAATTATGTGTGTATTCAAAACAAACACTAAAAGTTCTTTCTTGAAAATAGATCTCTACACTCTAAATACAGGAAACCATAGCAGGGAGAGAGACTATGTGGCCAAACCCTTGCACAGAGAGTCTGTCAAAGAGAGCTGAAGTCCTACACAATCTTTCTCTCCAGCTACGACGTCCGTTGCAGCACAATGCCTGGAATGTGCACTAAAATGCATGGCTGGCTTTACGTTATGCCAAATGTCACTTGCATCATACATGTATCTAGCACAGCCTAGTATTATGAATTATGTAGAAGTTTTGATATCCGTGGGATAGAAGACATTGTGATCATGATGCTCTCTACATGTAATATTGTATTATCTATTTCTATGATAATGTAGTTAACCCTTTGTCCAGGAGTTTTTTCTTTAGAACAATCAAGAATATGTACATTGTAGGGCTAGACAGTATATTTCAGTTTTTTTTTTTTTTTGTTCCTTTTTTATTTTATTTTTGCTATTGACTTATGGCACTGGTTTTTTAACATGTGTCCACAACAGGGTAAAAAATGAAATTATGTTTGCTTACTTCAAACGTGTATTTTTAGGATCAGGACTATTCATATTTATGAGAAATGCAAATTCTGGAGCTTAATCTATCTCCTTATTTATTCACCAGATATGAATACTATGAGTTTTTGAATTTTTTGGATTTTTTTTATTTTGTTTTAATATTTTGATTCTTTTTTTGCCACCACCATACCACAGCAGTATCCCGGTATCGCCGAAAACGCATGCAATTTTACTTCGAGTTGCAGTTGAAGACGCCGATTTAATAATAATAATAACAGTAAACAATGCTGTTTTAAAATCCAAAGATGGCAGAATAATCCATTGTCCTCCGAGTCCAAACAGAAATCCAGACATTTGGTCCCAGTTTCTGAGTGGTGAGTTTGATAGTGCTTGAGTTGGGAAACATTTTTACCGACGGTACCATGCCAGCGGCCGCCGCTCTTTTTTTTTTGCGGCCGAATATTCGGGTACAAGAAATCGTACCCGAGTAGTTGTCAACCGTGCGGGTACTTGAGCATTCGACTACCCGTCGCAGCCTTAGTGTATATCCGACTTTAGAACTGCTTAGAAAATATTTGATTTCTGTTGGGGTGCAAATACAAACTGAAGAAAAAAAAATGCAAAAATCTTTGCACTTTATTTGTAACTGAGCCACCACACTATCAGTCAAGGCTATCATAAATATCAAAATAAGTCAAATTTGAAAGCCCAAAATGGCAAGCAACATTTTCAGTAGTATGTCGAGTTTGCATGTATAGCCCCAAAACATATCAAGATGCTGAAAAAACTACAGAAGTGTTGTGACACATTTAGTGAATTTATGAATTTATGGTACAGGTTCATACATGTACATGTACATGTATGTATAAACGATTCATGTATTTTCCTGATAATCTTTGTAATATTTGTAGATAGAGGTAAAGTTAGTGCCTGCACATTATCCATATCCTTACCTTTTGAATGTTATTTGTACACCAGGACAAGGGTTTCAACCGTTGCTGAACTTTGGCCTTTGATATGCTAATATTATTGAGGTGGGCCTACTACTTCTATTATCTGATCATAGAGGGAAATAGGAAAGCAGTGTGGAAGTATTCAGACAATCCCAATGCTACAACTCAAAACAATACAACAATGCAGCCTGATACATCTGGATGCGAGATGTCCTGGTACTCTTTGTGTCGTGACTGACGCCCCAACCAAAATGACCTTTATCTGCGACCCAATTTTCACAACATTGCAATGTCAATAGCCTAACGATAACAGTGGAGGGCAAAACACTTCCAGTCTGCCATGGTAAGAGGGAAGGACAGTCAGGAAAGGGTATAGGGCATTACACTCAAAAGTCTCACAAGGCCCAAGCTGGCAATATGGGATGAAGTGTCGAATGTACATGATACAACCATTCATAAAAACATACCTGTGGTTCCGGACAGGTACAGTGTACCATTAAACGTTAAGAGAATCACTACAATACCAAACATTTGGTGAAATACAGGGAATAATTTTCCTCAAATTTTTTGATTAGCAATTTCAGCCGATGGATAAATATTTCAAATGAAATTCTGTACATTTCTATGGAAGAAAACTGCTACACAAAAGATATTTTGTATAGCAGTCATGCAAAAATGCATAGCAAATTGCGATGCGATACCAGGAAAATTATTCCCTGAAATATATCACTAAAAAAAATGAAATTGTTAATACTTTGGGGCAGGTTTTTCTCCCATTAGGATGCATTCAGAAAACCTGTAAATTAATTACAGGAATAAAATATCTTTTGGTAAAACACAAGCTGACCCTAATTGCTTGAAAATTTTCTACTTTTTTTTTTTCCTAGCATTTTGAGTTTTTAACTATTAATCAAAATTTGAATAATATATGTAAAGGCTATCATATCCTTACAGGGAAAGTCCACCCTATTATTCAATTAGTTTGAATAAATGCAGGAAAATAAGAGAAACAATTACATGAAAGTTTGAGCGAAATCCAATAAAAGATATTCAGGTTATGAATTTCCGAAGGTATAATTAATGAAGCACAAATTGGCATCGTTGTGACATATCTTGCGAGCTCCTCTCTCATTTGCTCTGTACATAAAATGTCATACATTTTCATAAAGTAATAGATATGTTTCATACAGGGGTTGTATAGAAACATAATTGCTATATCTATATTTATGGTGGATTTATGATTGAACATTTTCTTTAGGAAAAATAGACATTTCTGAATTCTTTTAGTACTGAGCAAATGGGACGGAACCTCGCAAGATAAACTGTACATCAAATTGTTGCCAATTTGTGTTTGATTGATCGCAACTTCAAAATTCATAACCTTCTTACTTTCATTTGTATTTTGCTCAAACTTTCACTGACCTCTTCCTGTCGTTTTTTCTGCTTCTAATAAAACCAACACAATATCAGGGTGGACTTTCCCTTTTATTTAGTGTGTGGACCTGGCAACTTAACATACATGTAGGATATCTGACATGTAAGCACGATACTGACAGACTTTGAAAATCCAGTGATCCAACATTTGCATTGGTGACAATTGCTTCATTCTTTAGTGCATCAAAGATGTAAGGTTAAGAATTTAAGATTGGAATTAGATAGGTCAGACTTATGGTTAGATTTAGTGTTAGCATTGGTATTTCATTGGATCCAAGCCTGAAGTTGAGAATTCACCTGCTGAGGAAAATTGACAACGGAGCAATTGGCGCCAGAGTATGTCATACAAGCGAAACACTACCACTGCACAGGGGGACGTTTCACAAAACTTTTCATCAGTGACAAATGACAATTTTTGTTATATTAGCTACTGAAATTTGTGCTTCTGATTGGTTATCAACAGATTTGTCATTGAAAAAAGGCTTTGTGAAACGGGTCCCAGGAGGGTCATACTTACATGGTAGACGGCACCAAAGCTGCCATGCCCGATCTCTGTCATGCCCGTAAAGAGCTTCTCGGGGTCTTCATCGGAAAAGAGTCTCTGGACCTCCAGGTCCTTGATCTGTGCAACACGCGTTGGCAAAGGCATGGTTGCTGCGGTCGCTTCTGCGGGCGCTGTTCGGGCGGAAGATGATGAAGCGAGACGAACGAACTCATCGAACGAAGGATAGGGACGCGGTGTGCACCCCTACGAGAAACAGGTCCAGGTTGTGCCAGAGGAATCTCATCAGACAGAGCTGCACGATGTTTGTAAACTGTGCCAAGATGTGCAACAAGGAGTTTGTTAACCGTGATCAAGTGTTTTTCCTGGAAGAATGTGACTTCCTCGTTCCTATCAAGGGACCGCGAGAAGAGTAAAGATTTGTTTTTGTTTTTGTTTTACTGGAGAAAACTGGCTATATTTGAGAGGTATCTATTGAGCTTTCTCCTGCCATTTTTAATCATTTCAGTGAATAAGTGCCTTGGGTATCCAAATCATAAAAATCACATTCGTAAATATGAATTTGAAATGATAGGCTAAACGACTATTGGGCAACTCCCAATAATTGAACGGCCTTGGCGTTGTGATGCCCACGTGATTGATGAACGACTGTTGCTCAATCCAAAGCCGATTAGCACAACGAGCCTAGCAGACACTTTGCTGCAACCCCAGGAATTTTGGACGTGAGGTTGTCCGAGTGGTCACACAAACACATCAGCAGCTTGGCATAGAACGCTTGGTATTTCCACTCTGCCTGACCAAACGGTATCTCTTTCTCTCTCTCTCTCTCAAGCCTCAGAGCGTGGCCAGGTTTAGAAGTCGATGATGGTCTGTTTTGGATGTCAGCCTTCCCCTTCCTAGCTTTCACCAATGACCTCTAGACTATCTGCAAAGAAAAATACAGTTTAAAGTTTCATGAAAATATTTGTTTACAACATTAGAAAGCATTTTAGATGGGGAGTTGTAATGCTACATGTATCTTCTTTATCTAGAGCATGTGTTTTGAAAAGGGAAATACATTTACATGAACAGACGGAGATAGAAATTTTGAAAATGCATAAACATAAAACTTGATGTGAACCAAAGGAATAATCTTCTTCTTTAAAAAAAATTTAAAAAGTACCTTTCAAGAGATAAAGAAAAAGGCTGTTGGTCTAAACTTATTTTGTTTCCTCAGGTTACCTCACTCTCAGCTCACTTTTTGTTCTTTTTTAGCTTTTCCATGAACTAAAAAAAATTATCCTTTACCAATGTTTTTAAATTTTTATCATCTTGAATGGAAGCTAAAATGTGATCTCTAAAAAAATGCATGTTCAAATGAAAACTTTAAAATGTTCCATGCATTAATGAACAAGTAAACATAGAACTGCAATGTAGGCCACAGGTACATGCACACTGTACATTGTGACACATTATGCCATCTGGTTTCTTATACCTAAAAGGTTCCACCACCTGACCAACGCTTTAAATTCATTTAGGTTGAACAGTGTTTCTAGAGTACAGTACGTATACATAGATATAGAAGCAAGAACAGAGGCAATGTGTGTAAACTTTACATTTTTGATAGGCGTACTAAATTCCAGCCTATAATCAAATTATGATCCATGGTTGGTGCAAACTACAAAGTCTGTGGTAGACCACAGTCAACACTTGACACTGCCCTAAAAATCAATAAGGCCTTGTATCTATCAGCATGAAGAATCCATGCATTCTTGTCATGTCCCACTATTACAAACTATTCAGGGGAATCACCCTAATGAATGTGAGTGTGGAAAAATATGGGCGACTTGTTCACATCACCTCTAGGAATTTTTTTGGGGAGGGAGGGGGTTGTTTTGGGGGATAGGGGGTGGAGATTTTTGTTTTTTTGCTGTTTTTGGCATTAAAAAAAAAAAAAAAAAAATGGTGGGGGGGGGGGTACAGATACATATACATGTATGGCCTACATAACTCTTCTTAAAAAGACATAGAGACATCATACAGAGAAAAATTAAAAGCAAATGATGTTGAATTGGAAACAAAAGTTCATGCTAAAGCCTGTCCATTAAGACTAATTGTATGGGACTGCTATAAAGGGAGAATCCTTTACACCCGAGCTGTCCCTCAAATGTGGTTGAGTGAAGTTTGATTAAATATGACTCTATGACTCAACATAGCACTCAACATCGTACTCATCAATTGGTCTGCATTTCGGCTGCTGTGAAGCGCAAATACTCCAACGCCACCACCACGCTTGAAGGACCCCCGTGCCGACACTCTGGTTTACCATCTCTCTATTTGCACATGTTCCCAATACAAGGACCATAAATTCCACGTAAGATGTACATTATACATTTACAGATTTATGATTACTATACAAAGCATAAATATCAAAGTTTGCTACTGAATAATTTTAACCACGATTTGAATCGGTGTTTTCAAATTGATTTAATCAACAACAAAACAAAACAAAAAATATTTAAACCTTTTTTAAATTTTAATTATTTGAATCAGTCATGCGAATCAGCATAGAGTACCGAAGCTGTGACGTCATAAAAATCAATTTTTAGAATTTCTCAAATTTTTCTTCATATTCCGAAAGAACATCAAAAATAATGTCCAAACGTCGAAAACCAATTGAATATGTTAAGTATTGACTGAGATATGACCATCTGAATAAATATACTCCCCATAGGAACTCAGTGTTATATGCTCTGGCTCCTAATGGTTAGGAGCCAGAGCATATAACACTGAGTTCGCATACATGTAGGACATATTCATTCAGATGGTCATATCTTCACCACTCTATAGAGCTAATTTCGCATGCAGGCTTAAATGGATTGTAGCACTCAATTGATATCGAGAGTTCATGATTAAATGTTCAATGTAATGCGCTAATTATTCAGAGGAAGGGGGAAACATTTTAACACCACTGAGGGGGGGGGGGGTCAAACGAAAGCTGCATGTACAAGTTATTTAGGTATTCCAAAATGGAATGGACACCTTGTATATTTATCCTTCAAAAAGACCATGCATGGTACAAGTAGGCTAAAATGTAGGCCTACATACATGATGGGGGGTTGGGTGTCCATAAATAACAATAAAAAAGTCTTCATTTTGCCTTCAGATTGAACGAAAAATATTAATCAAATATCACTAACCATCATGAATATTTGTCCTTTATAATAATGTCCAACATAACTCTCAGTATGTTTATGAAATATTGCTTGTAAACTTCTTCAATTTGCTGTTTTAAATCAACTCCTGATACACAACCCGTCTGGAGACTGGACACACAATGTCTTGATGTACATGTATGTACATGTAGGCTATCACCGATCACAAACCCATCTCCTGTGAACTTTGTTCTCATCCAGTTAGAATACTCCCTATCTGTTTAAGTATGTACAGTTTACCTACTACAGTATGTACCTCACTCACTGGGATTGGATCCAATTAACATGAACTATCATCAGCTGATAAAGAAGTTCGAATCAGAACCACATGCTGGGACGAGTGCAGCTTATCAATCTGTGCTTTTAATGAGCAACAAACAACCGCAGGAGCTCTGCACAGTACACTATGACAAGTTTATCTTTAGTCTAACAGCAGAATTGCAGACATCGCTCTGGTATCATTCTATGTAGTGCACCATGGTTGTACACACTAATATTATCTACTACAAGATTATACCCGGTTACACTTGTCAATAAAGATATATATTCTATTTATTCAGTTCAGAGTTTTCTAAAGTATTCTACATGTAAATGTAGAATTTTCCCCTCAAATTGACAGCAATTATTTAGATTTTCCACTCTTCCCTAGTTTAAGATTTATAAAATAAAAATGTACATTAAATGAAACACAAGAACAAAAAATTACAATGTACTGCAACATAAATGAACTAAATTTTGCCCTTATTGCTCTTCATCAAAATATATAAATAAAATGTCACTAGAAGGTGACACTAAACTGCTATTATTACAGCATTCATCAAACTTCTGTCATGGTTGAGTAAAATTAGTGTTTGGCACATTTATACATGTACATGTACAGTCTGGTATAATCATTATTTGATTTGAAGAAATAAATTATTCTTATCAATTAATCATTCTACAAACATAAATATCTTGAAACAATTAAAGAGTAGGATTAGCTAATAAAAGTTCTATGACTTCTGCCCATGCACAGTGACATAATCGCATTGAAATGCACAAAAACAGTGGAGCAGTGTTTAATATGGAGTGAACCCAATGTTTGCATCTTACAGTATGCGAATTAATATCTTTAAAGTATTATATTCTGCAACTTTCTAAAATGAAGTTTTCACTTCCTTTATTCGTAATGAAAATGAATAGGAATAAAGGATGCTGACAGGAACAAGCAATGAGGAATTAATGTGCATGTTCAGTACACATGTACTTGTAGTTTTAACTTGGTGTGCTGAATATATTTTAACATAGATTTCTTTCTGCTATTTTTGTTTCTATTTGTTATTCATTAAAATTCAAATTGAATTGAAAAAGAAGAATACTCTTGGGGTTAATCTTTCTTTTACTCAAGTTGGGTCGCAGTAATGAAAACATAAGAAGAAGACACAAATGTGTTGGACAAAATAAATTTTTCTATGTGCAGATTGTACAGCGGTTTTCTATTTAGTATTTCACAATATAATGCCCCAAATAACCTAATTTTTTTTATTTTACCATCTTTCAGTTTCATAGGCTACAGAAATTATGTGATCGGTTAACTGGTATTTAAAGATTTGAATTCATGCGTGGGTATAGTAGTCGTTCATGAAGTAGGTAACTTGGCGATCACTCCGTTCACTACATAATAGGGCTGCGACGTGTAGTCGAAAGCTTGAGTACCCACACGGTTGACAACAACAAAAAAATCTGTCCAGGCCGACGCTTACCCGCCTGGGTAAGCGGCGGCCGCTGGCATGGTGCTGTCGGTAAAAATGTTCCCCAACTCAAGCACTGTCAAACTCACCACTCAGAAAATGGGACAAAATGTCAGGATTTCTGTTTGGACTTGTAGGAAAAAGGATTATTCTGCCATCTTTGGTTTTTTAAAACAGCATTGTTGACTGTTATTATTATTATTAAATTGGCGCCTTCAACTGCAACTCGAAGTAAAATTCCATGCCAGGGCTCGACTTTATCGGGAGCCCGGTGGCCATTGGCTCCCTGAAACCCCTGCGGGCTCCCTGAAAAAGTGCTTGAGGAGCCCGGCTGGCTCCCTAAGTTTTTCTAGTATCAGCCACGAAAAATGCTGTTTCTTACCAGCACTTTAATCCATGTTTTAATCCATCTAAAAACCCAAATTCCGCAGTCAAAATCATGAAATATGCGCTAGGCATTCCAAGGCACACTTGGCTCAACTCCAGCGCGAATAATGAGTTGCAAAAGAAAACACATCGAGATCAGTGCAGGAATGCCATGCATGATAACGTTATATCTCCGCACTTGTAACGAGTGCGCAATACATGCTGCATTGTATGTCGGTGCACTCAGAGAATGTACACACTAAGACAAACGCACGTGGTCGCTGCGTTGCCAGAGCTGAGTGTACATGTATGTTTACGTCGACTCGTGTTTGTGATACATGTGCGTTTGTGATCGTGAGTGACTTGATTATTGTTTGAACATAATTTTACGAACTACAAACTTCAAAAGCGTGTGTAAAAAGGGGTTGATCGTTGTTTTGTGAACATATACCCCTCCCTGGTCCCGGCGCTGATGATTATAAAAAAAGGTATCGTGACGGTGTGTTTTAATTTTTTAATAGTTAATGACCATTATTATGACCACAAAAAAAAAAGTGATAAACTTGGGCTCCCTGAAACCCCTGCGGGCTCCCTGAAAAAGTGCTTGAGGAGCCCGGCTGGCTCCCTAAAAAAAAAGTAAAGGTCAGGCCCTGCATGCGTTTTCGGCGACAGAACTGGGATACTGCTCCAAAGGTATGGTGGCGGCAAAAAAAAAAAAATCCAAAAAAAATCCAAAAAATTAAAAAAAATTATAAAAAAACATGGTGTCCGAATATTCAAGTATTCGCTTGTAAGCCTGGGAGTGTACTCGGGTACCTCATTACACTGTTGTGCACAGCCTTACTACATAACACTGAACTGATGGGTATTACGCTCCGGTGCGTACGTCTGTGTGCTGCCCTCTATATACCAACACTTGAGCAGCTTAAAGTTCATTCCTAGACCAATAGCTCCAGTCTTTAATATCGATGGTCATTCTGCTGAGACTACATCTGGCTCCAGCCGCTCCACTGACCACCAATAATATACAGAGACCAAAGTATGTGGTATGGCGTAGTGTGGGGAGGTTGCGCAATGCACTCAGCGTGTGATTGCCGATCTCATCACGATCAATAGCTTCACAAAACTGTACAGATTAGCTGAAGGCTAGTCCTTACTGTATATTTCAAAGCTTTACATTGATTTGTTTACATATTTTGTTTAACCCAGACGTTGTACATCATACATGTACATGTATGTGCGAACAAGTTGTGTATCATGTCAGTTGATTTAAAACTGTATTTTACACACACTATTTCAAATACCTGTCATGATTTAAAAGTTTTGTTTCGTGTCAATTTTTCTTATATTTTTTGGAGTATTTTACCAAAAAACAAAGACATGTACAGTAGTATACAATTTATCACAGGTTTCAAAGCGAACCGCTGCACAATACAAGTGCATACCGATGGTGGGTTTCAGCCTTGTACGCCTGCATGAAGCTAGCAATCGTAATGATCAACATCAATTCATATCAAATGTGAATTATTTACTGGGTGGAAGGCCACAAATATATTTAATAAATGTGAATTACTTGCATAAATTTAATGAGGATCTGAGATTACAGTCGCTAACTTAACGCAGGCGCACGCTTTGTTTTTAGGGAAAATACTGCAAAAAAATATTTTAAAATTGATACAAAACAGGTAAGAATAGGGAGGCCAATGCCCGGGCGTAAGGCTTCTACGCCTACGATTTGTGCGCTCGTCGTCCAAGTCAGAAAATGACCAGAAGAAAAAAAAAGGGAAAAAAAAGAAAACAAATATCTATGGAATCAAATGTATAACAAATACACAATTACACACTCCACAACATACCTATAATCACGGATCTGTAACAGTCTTTCACCCTTTGTTGACGATCTTGCAGATTTTGACGTTTTTAGGTCCAATAATTCTGTTTAATAGCAGACGAAAAAAAACGGACGCACGAGAGAAACTAGAAGGGTCCTAGAGGGCGATGAGGTTAGCTCACTAAAATCCTTCTCAATGACTGAAGGTAGCGCCTAAAAATATGGAATCAATTTAATATCAAAGAACTTTTGATAGAGATTAACATATCAGTTGTGTTCAAATGTCACTTTTAACAACTAGAAAATATAACGAAAAAGGATTATATCTTTTTAATTGCAGATTTTTACAAACTGCACAATCAAAGGTAGATAGAGTACGATGTTTTTGTCAATCTTGCGTTGGTTTGAGCCCCATAGCTAGAGCCATCTCAAATTGGGGACGAAAACTGTGCACAAAGACATGATTGTTCGAGCCCCAAATAGAAGTCTTGCGACATCATAATATGAATATGTATGAGGTCCGGTCTCATCGCGCGCAAAACAAATTTGACGTAGTCTCACACACAGTACCTTATTCTCACAGCACGAGACTCGAGTGTCGAGCTCGTACAGTAAGTCATATATGAAAAATGTTTAAAAAAGATATTTCATTAAAAAAGTGTCTACGTGAGCAGTCTATACTCCAATTGAGAAGTTAGGACGCAAAGATATGATTGGATGATGTGATTATGATACATGGTTAGTTGTCGCGTACAGCTTGAGAGAGAGAGAGAGAGATCGAGAGAGAGAAAGAGAAAGAGAGACCCAGCTGTACTATACATGGTACGTGCGATATACATGTATTGTAGTGGTGTCATGTGTGTAGCGCTCCGAGTGTGAGCTGCACAGCTAGCTGCATGCATGGATAATTATGGAGGTCGTTCTAATTCTTGTTGATTGTACAGTAGATCTCCGACTGAAATCATAAGGAATACTCATGAGGAAATCAAGTTATTGGAATACCATTCTAAGGTAAATATAAATGAATTAGATCTAGTTCTTTCCTTCTTTTTTTACTCGTAGATATAGTAGTCGTACGTACATTGCATTGGTGGTTCGAATTCTTCGATTTCAACTTCAGCCTGTATTGCGGCTTGCCTGGTTGAAGTGGTTCGGTGTGTGCATGGAGTTAACTCCATGGTGTGTGCGACCGATTCAAGGCTAGCCGAAAGATGAATGTACTTTCGCGCGAAGTTTTGAACTTGTTGTTCGGTCAATGACACGCCCATTCCCCTCGGGCCTGTCTAATTCTCGACGTAACTTTTGGGACCATGAAATTGATCGTTTCAAGGCTCTTCCGTTCGGCCAAGCGTAGAAGGAAGAGAGTGCTTAAAAGCTGGATATCTCCTATTTTATGGAACTTCTGGAGTCGGCAGATGGGTGAGTTTTCTTAGTGAAAGTAAATGCTTTCTTTTAATCTTTGTTTTATTTTAAACAAATTCGTAATTAAAAAGTTAGATTTGGGCATTGGCCTCCCTAGTAAGAAAGATAACAAATTATAATTCATGACTGTTACTTGAACAATTGTGGAGGATGTATATGATGTTTGGTCTATTATAGTAAGGGGTCCAACGAATGGTCACTCACAGTTGTGAACAAGAGCAAAAAAACAGGGACTAATTTTTCATCAGATAGTGGCGAAAATTGCTAGTTAGTCCACCCATTGTGCATGTGAAAATGGTTACCGTCTGTGTATGGGGAAGGTTGACAAATACATTACAGTGTTACTTTTTATTATTTATTAAAGAATTCCCCATAAGGCCATAGCCATGATACCAAGCAAACCACAACCATGACAACAAGTGACGGTTATTTCTCATTTTCTGTCTGCAGTCCAGACAAGGTCCACTACAAGTCTACAGTCGACTTCAACTTCCAAGTAGAGTCTACAGACAGTCGGGTTGCGTTGTCGGCTGTCAGGTTTGAATCATGGACAGATAGAAATAGAAATAGACCTAGTTAGATCTGGAAAACTGAACAAAATAAATCTCATGATAATGAAACAATGAACCTGCAAAACAGTGCAATGAAATGCAGCATGCAGCCCGCAACACCGCCGGACTCTGACCACTGCACTGCCAATTCTCAATGCTGCTGCGCTGCTGTGCAATGCACATGAATGAGATCGGAACAGTGTGCCATTTAGCCGGTGCAGAACACACACAAAACACATTCATTCCTACGAAAGATTCGTTACGGAAGTGCCCACATACCATTATTTTACTCCACTTCATACTACTCATAGATCCATGATTATATACTTATTCGGTAGTCAATACTTACATCTATACTGTGGGAAAGATTGTTTTTTCCTTGGATGTAAGGAAACGTCGAAAATCATGTCCTAAATATCATATGGCCGTACGATTCTAAACTCCTCCCTACATAATACACATACATTACATGCAAGATGGCGTGATTGTGCGCATGCGTGTGTGTCAGGCAGGCAGCCAATGTTTTTGTGAATATTTATTTTTCTTTCTCAACAAATTTCTTTGAGCGCCACTACTGTGCATGTGTGTGCGTGCGGCAAGTGAAAATAAAAAAGAAAATCACCTGTTCAAAATGGGAACTTCTTATTTCCGCGTTTCCCGGAAATGCAAACAAAGAGGGTTCATATTCATATTTTATAAGATAAGAGCACGAAGATATACCATTTGCATTGTTGCCCTGGCATAATAATTGGGAAATGAGTTCTAACTCTTTTCATGAAAGATGGTTTATTCTTGATAGATAAAATGTATATCTTCTCAAATCTCAAACCTGTATTCCAGTCCTACGACTCCTTTGATTGATCAATATAACTCTGAGAATGTTTTCAATTTTATTTTAGTTAATCAGCTATTCTTAAAATCAATTAATGAAAAAAGGTAAACGAAAATGTGTTCCCGTTAGTATGGGCAAACATTTATAATCACATACAAGCTACTCGACTTTAGCTTTCAAAAAATTAACCTTCAATTCAATTCAATTAAATTCTATTCTATTCATTTTATTTCTATTTCTTGTAAAAAAAAATAACATTCAACAATATACTATACATAATAGCAAATATATGAATAATACAAAGAATATGGAGGACACAGCAGCCTCGGAGGCCATGGCATTGGCCTTTCATAGGCTGGGCTCCAATGTCCGCAGATAATTATACAAAGTAAAGAGAAAAGAAACAATGGGTAGTAAATAAATAAACAAATGAGTACAGGCTAGTTTTTTTGTTTTTTTAATTCATAATGCACTGATTTCTCAGTCACTCGGGGTGGACGAGGAGAAACTTCTTATTAACATTGGCCTCACTTAGTGTGCCTTTGCGAAAAGCGAACTGAATCACTGTATATAACCCTCGGCTCTCTCGATCTCCTCCAGGTATAACTAATTGGGGGTGTGCAGGTGGACAACTGCACCGCCGGGTCCGGGTTTTTGTTTTAAACAGCCATCGACCTAGCTCTATTTATGTGATGAAATAATTTTCAATAGGAATTCGATTCCACTAGATACAATTAATTATTCAATACTTCGTGTTGAAGGGGGGGGGGGGTGAAGTATACCCCTTAACCCCCGTCCCCGCTCTCTCTCTCTCTCTCTCTCTCACTCTCTCACTCTAGATCTATATCTATATTTGTCTGTTTCAGTATAGGCCTATAATAATACAGCTCCTAAAACGGGGAGGGGCCGCGGCGGCGGTATTATTTGGGAAAAGGAACCTTGCCAGTAAATGCCTAATCATTCATCATAGGTTGGTGAAGACGGCACTGGCGTACCTATGGGGGGGCAGGGGGGCAGAGCAGTGGCGGATCCAGGGGGGGGGCCCGGGCCCCCCCCCCCCCCCTTGAGAAAAAAATCATGTAAAATCACGTGATTTTTACCTTTTTGGGGGGTTGGGCCCCCCCCCCTGGCGCTCAAGGGGGGGGGGTGCAAATTGAAAAATTTTCGAGGACCAAAAAAAAAAAAAAAAAAATGTGCTCACTACCCCCCCCCCCCCCCCCCCCCCCCCCCCCCCCCCCCCCACTGAGCGACTTTTCGGCCGGCGCGATTTTCCAATTTTCGGGAGCAAACAAAAATGAAGAAAGTTGGGCCCCCTCCCCTAAGAAATCCTGGATCCGCGCCTGGGGCAGAGTGCCCCCCCCCCCCCCCTGACGGGCTCCAGGGGGAAAAAAAAAGGGGGAAAGAAAAGAAAAGAAAGGAAAGGAAAGAAAAAGAAAAAAGGAAAAGGGAAGAAAAAAGGAAAGAAAGAGAAAATAGGAAAAAAAAGGAAAGAAAAAAAGGAAGAAGAAGAGAAAAGGAAGAAAAAGGGAAAAGAAAAGGAAAGGAATAAAAATGGTGAAATTAAAAAAAAAAGACCATGGCCGTACGCACCAGGGGGGGGGGGCAGTTGACCTCAGATATTTTGAAAACGTACAGTTTTTTTCCTGAAAATGTAGTGTAGGCCTATACCAAATCCTTCAATTCTACTTTTGAAAATGCAAAAGTACCCTCATGACCAGTTCGGTCGCTCGAACTCCCTTCACTCATTTTGCTTTTGAGATTCTTCGAAAACTTTTAACGCATCCTGAAAAATTAAAACAAATGAAAATAGGAAAATATAAGTGATATAACAAATTCGAAACTCTTCGCTGGCGCGAACTGCTTGCTAGCCTATTTTGTATAAAATGTTTTCACTTGCTCGTCCCCCTGAAAAAAGAAAAGGATTAGTATTGCCTAGAATACAATTGTGCCTGCCCCGACGGGCCCCGACCTGCAACCATGGCAACAATAACACACAATATATGTACCAAATGTTACTAAAAGAGACTAATTCATTTTTCTCGCTCGCTACACTCGCTCGCGAATGAAATGAATAGACATTGCTTTGGAAACAATTGTGCCCACCCTTGACCTGCAACAATATCATTAAAAATGGAAGAGTTTTTTCGCCCTCTCGCCAAAAAGGAATTGAATCGCGTTAAACGCGATTGCGTCCATCCTGACCTGCACCAATAAAAACAAGTTTATTTATTAATTTCTATTAAAAGAGATTTTTTTTTTTTGCTTGCTCGCTATGCTCGCTCGCCAAAATGGAATTGACACCGCTAACGTGCCCGCCCCAACCTGCAACAACCAGTTAATAATTATGTACCAAACGTTATTCAAAGAAGTTTTGGTGTGCTCGTGCTCGCCAAAACGGAATTAACATCACCTTAGAAATGATTGTGCAAGCCCTGCCCTGCAACAAAAAAATCTGAAATTTATGAACCAATTATCATTACAAAAATTTTGCTCGCTCGCTACGCTCGCTCGCCAAAATAGAAATAACACCGCTTTTAATAATCACGTCCCTGCATGGAACAATGAACCCAAGTTTATATACCATATTTTCCCTATAAAAGAGAAGTGATTTTTTTTTGCTCGCTCGCCAAAATAGAAATAACACCGCTTTCAATAATCACGTCCCTGACATGGAACAATGAACCCAAGTTTTATGTACCATATTTTCCCTATAAAAGAGAAGTGTTTTTTTTTTCGCTCGCTACGCTCGCTAGCTCGTGGAATTATGTGCCCACCACTAACCTGCTACAATATCATTAAAAAGAGAAATGTAGGGGGTTGCCTGCCCGTCAAAATGGGATTGACATTGCCTTAAACACAAGCCGGATCAATATGATAATTTACCAAATAATTATATCAATAAATAGTTGTAGGCGGTTTCCCGGCAAAATTTGTATCATCACGTTATAGTCAAAACACATTCTTTTACATGATTGGTAATAATAATAACAGCTAGTTCTTATACAGCGCTTTTCAGGACCGAAGCCTCTCTCAAAGCGCTTTACAGATGTATATTTTTTGAGAGGGGGCGTTTCCAAAACTAGTCTATACCTTTAAGCAATATATATCTCTATATATATTATATCATTTATTTATGATGTAAAGCGATGAATCTAATAAGACATATTGAAGCTTTTCGTCTTGCAATCATCAGTTTAACTCGCAAGAGTGAACACAAAGCTGAAATCGGGCAATGAACGAAATAGTTTAGATGTACACTGTATTTTGCCTGACTGCGTGGAAATTAGTTTAAACTATCAAAATAGGGGTAAAATATGCCATACAGTATGCTATATGTTTATCCAAATAATCTTGTTATCGAATCACGATTGGTTCAGAATACGAACGAATCAAACCGGGCAATGAGTGGTCTAGCGCCATCTTGCGTTTAAGACATTATAGTAAGGTAGGCTCACTTTCGTCGTGTACAGTAGGTATAGCGCTATCTAGCGTTTCAAACATTATATCAACCGCACGGCAATCACTCATTTTCCATTTATCCGAGGCTGTTACTTTGAAGAAAGAAAAAAAAAATCAAGTTTCGTTTCCAAAGAGGCAATCTATCCAAGCGACAAATTTAAAATATATTGGGAGTTGTGTTAATTGTTTAAGCTGCATCTAAACACATTATTATGCAAGAGGCGGACTACATTGGTGAAGCTTTCTATCTATCTATCTATCAGGCTATAGTTCATCCAGACGTTGGTCAAAGCCTTCCTCATAACATTTCCATTCTCTTCTGTCTATAGCTATCCTAGTCCAAGCGGCAGTTCCCATGTATGATGTTAGGTAATCTCTCCATCTTCTCTTCTGCCTTCATCTTCTTCTCTTTCCCACCCTTGAGTGCCATTCTGTTAAACGATTTGTCCATCTATTGTCCTGAAGTCTTCCTACATGCCCAACCCATCTCCACTTTGATTCCCAGACTTTCCCCATGGATGTCTTTAACCTGTTTTCTGGCGTATGACTTTGTGATTGATTTTGTCTCGCAGAGATAAATGTGACATCTTTCACATAAAGCTTTGTCACCTTATAAATCTCCTCCGCTTGTCTCCTCCCGGATTCTTATCTCCCTCTCGGCCTCTCCCAACTCATCACTCACTGCTTTCTTCGTCTTCTCTTTCTCCCTCTCCCTTCATCTTCTCGATATCATTCTAAACTTTTCTGCCTCCTCTCCATTTCCATTCATTTTTTTGTTGTTGTTTATCCCATTTCTCTCTCTCTCCTTCCAAACCAACCTTTGTGTATAGGTATAACTCGCTTAAAAACTTACTTCCACTTTATCTCTCTCTCATCCGACTTCTCTGTTCCTTCATCTCCCATCCCATCTCTTAAAAAATAGAATCTGAAACCTCTCCTTCTCCTCATCACACTTGCCTCCTCCTTTCATTACTCCATCCTCCTATCCCTCTGTCTGTGTCTTTCACCGACATTCCAATTTTCCCTCCCTCTCTCTTTCTATCCACCTCCCCTCTCCCTGCACATTTTCTTACCCCTTCTTTTCACCTCACTTTTTTGCTATCAACCCCTCCTCTCCCCCTCTCTCTCATCACTGTCTCTTCCATCTTCCCTCTCTCTCTCTCCCTGCCAATCTCCTAACAACCCATACTAAAATGATAGTGAAAAGACCCAAAGAAATTACAAAAAGTACATGTATATAGAGTACACATTTATTTCTTACGTGTGCACCATTATCATCACATAAATAATAAGACAAAGTGACCCGACGAGATCCTCAACAGAATTGGGCAATATACATAAATAAATTAAAATATGCATAAATACAAATTACAAAATGCAACTAAGATTGCTGATGTATATATTAATATGATAATTGTGAATTCCAAATGCATTGCCAATACATATTTCATTAGACTACCATCATTGGCCTTATTTAATGCAAATCATCTGATATTTGCTTATTATGCTCATGAATTTGTTGTGTAATTCATAACATTCTAGATCAAAAGAAAATGTAAAGGCACCACTAAGAAGTGATAACATACCTCTGATTTATTCAGAGAGCATCGAGGGTTTGAAACGTATAGAAAGGTATATAATTTGCATAAATAATGATTGATTAAAATAGCCATTTTAATGAAAATCAATGGTGCAAGTTTGTTTTCCCCACATATTTTAATTGAAAAATGTTATGGTGATTGGTCGCTTCACATCCAAGATCTAGGAGGGGGGGGGGGCGATACCTGTTAAAGAGCCCTATCTTTTTAGGACTAAAGATTATACTAAGAGCCCTTAGTCTGAAAACATAATCTAACTAAAAATTCTGATCTTCATAGTTGAATGGGTAAGATATTTTAAGGGATAATAGAACCCTAGCAGATAAGAAAACAGTTAGAGTGAGGATTTTTCCTGTGGTTTGTTTTCAAGCATTCTGAAACAGTTCAACAATGCAGTTCTGAATTTGGTCACTAAGTCCTGAAGCGAGAAGAACCCTGAGATGTTTACGTAGTCTAGAACGACTACCAAGTACAAAGAGCAGGCAACATTTGAGGAGCTTCTGGCAGTTGTGAAGCGCAGCAAAGTTTGCGAGTCGGCACACTGTGCGATCCGCTAAATTGAAACCCAGTATGATATGATTCACCCATTGTTCCAGCAAGCAGAACTCAGCTGGTCCGGCATGGTGAGAACTGTCCTTAGAAGTCATACAGAACTTGACCATTGCGATGATATCCAGAAGATTGTCCATCGTTTCCCTGTCCAGGCTGCGAAGGGTTCTGCAGCGTTGTGGGTGACAGTCGTAGAGACTGTGTACCACGCAGGTCAGGCTCTTGACCTGCATGCTTTCTAGAGTGACCGATTCCTGACGCGCCTCCTGGAAATGTCCAGTCAATAGACAAGCGAAGTACTCCGACCTCGCGGACAGGACCTGCTTACTTGCCCTCAAGGTATCGCCACCTTTGCAGACAAGGGTCAGGTCCACTAGATGTTCTTGAGCCCTGTAGAGACATTCATCACAACTACTGCTCCCAGCCACATCACCCCCCTCGGTCTGTTGGATGACTTCATCAGATGATGACATGGTGTCAACAGCAAAGTGCCTATCCTTATAGTCCTCCCAGTGTGGAAGTAGTAGACGGGAGGCACGACTCAGGCTGTGGCTTGCTTTTCTCAGCAGCTCCTTCGAGGACTGGTTCTGAAACTGATGTAACATCTGTTGTACCGTCTCACAATCCACTACGAGATCCCTCAGTATTCTGCCAGAGCTATTCAGAGTTTAAAGAGGAAAGAAAGACATTACATACATGTATACATATAAATCTTGAATATAAAGCACCCTACCAATAACAAATACATACATTCTATAACTAGCATTAGAGAGCAGAATATCTAGAGAATCTATCAAACGCACTATTCAATATTGCTGATGCCTTCCTTGATAGCCTTATCCTACCATTCCTTGCACATTCTGGAAAAAAAAATCACCTTTTTATTTTACATCATTTTCTGTTCAACTGCCAAGCAAAGATAGCAACCCCAAAAGAAAAATGTCCCAATTCAAACTGTTTGATAAGACATGTTGGAAACTGGAAAGCTTTAAGCAAATGGAATTTCCCCCGTTTCATTTTCTGTTTGCGGAAGAAGTCTGTATTCATCATTTGTATTCTTATTCAACATGTTCATTTTCTGATCTAAAGTCACCTACATGTACAGTACATAGACAAGATATTTGCAACAAGTTTTTCATAATTCATCTGCTTAGAGACAAGAGGCAATAACTCATATCTTTTTACATTACAGAGTTAACACCCTTCTTCCTCCATTTCTATTTTCTATATTGAAAACTCTTGATTCAGTGACAAGTCGTTATCTGACAATAATATATCTGTAGATCTGCAGTATTTAACTACACAAACCCCCTTAAAAACTCTACTTAGCCCAAGTATAAAACCCTTTGTCAAATGGACCACGGTACTTAAACCACTTCACCTGTACAGATACGGCAATGAGAGGGCAGCAGACAGTTTTCCTTCTTTCTGTTGTTCTCTTAGAACATGTTCCATCTCCTTCCGTCCAAAAGAGCTTTTAGCAATGTCCCTCAGGATATCAAGATACTCCTGCACCCTGCTTCGTTGTCTCTCGTAAGAACTTTGGTGTTCATCGACCGTGGGTTTAGCCATCTTTTTGGCAGGCTCCTGCTCTTCATGTCTTCTGCATTGTTCTTGATGTTTTTCACTTGTGGTAAGCGACCTGTAGATAAGGTACGGGATGTTGTGAGACATGAGTTTGTCGTAGAAGATTCTGGAGGACAGAATATCCTTGAGGAGCGTATGCGCTTTGTCTTTGGCTATCGTCTCCATAGTTGTACAGTGAAGCAAGGTCTCTACTGAACATTCCCTCGCTATGTACATGATGGAGGGGACCTGATGAAGGAGTATCATTTCCCGGAAGATAAGCACAATGTTTTCCTCCTCGTGTCTGCGCTTGCGACGTGTCTCAGGTTCCTTAGAGGGCGTCCTCTCTCCATCCGTCAGATCACCACTAAAACTTGTCCTAGGAGATGAAGGAACTCTCAAAGTCCTACGTGCAGCAGGAGGTGGACTTCTGGAACGTAACGTTGATGGCTTGGGTGAGGGCAACTCTGACTTGCAAGTTTTAGTCCTTTCTTTTGCCCTTTGTACATCTGCAGAGGTGACTGCGGTCTCAGAATCCATCGTTGTCTCATCTTCCATTGATGATCCAGTCACAACATTTGCAGTTTCTTCAGATTTTGGCAAACTTGTTGTGTCACATTTCAACAAGGTCAATTTTCTTGTTGCTTGAGCCAACAACGTTCCGCTTGGCTCTCCATCATTATGTTCCACCCTTGACCTGGCCCCACCTTCTGCATTTTCCATCAACCCTGGATTTACTCCTCTCTCCTCCTCATCCATATTGTCACAACTCTCAGAGCTGGTATTGTTATCCGTCTCTGATTCTTCGCTCACCACAGGGCTAAAAAACTCTTCTGAGTAACCAAGGAACTTTGGAGGAGACGACGGGTCGTAAAAGTATGACGGACTGCTCCCTGGAGAAGTGCTGTGGCTCTTAGGCGGGGACATCATGGATGAGGGAAATTGGTAGGTTGGTTGGTGGGTGTGCGGTGGAGAGGCACTGCAGTGAGCCCTTGGCGGAGAGAGCCCCGAGGCGTAATACTTTGATGGAGAAGACCCTGAGAGGTTGGTCTGAGGAGGCGGAGAAAGCTTAGGGCTCTCAGGATACCAGTGAGCTGAATACTTGGGTGACAAGCCATCATCACAGTCTGGGGTTGATGGCTGAGGTATCGCCTGTGGTGGATTCAAAAGATTCCTGTCGACATCGACTCCGGTTTGAGTATCTGAATCTTCGAAATCAGAGTCGCGTTTTGTTCTCTTTGAAGTATCCCTTTGTCTCTTTCTCTTCCTTTTCCTGTCAGCTCTCTTCAGTGATACATCTTTTTCTGTTCCTGATGCTTCTGTAATTCAAAATATAAAGAGAAAATTTCAAATATAAGATCTTTTATGAACTATAATCGTAGTTGTGTTCTTAGTACATATACCGGTATCTGTGGATTAAAGTTAACTCTTACAGGACTTTAATGTTTGGTCACCAAATTGTCTAGGGAACCAAAAATAAACAAAGAAGACTGGTTGCGCAGTATGAGCAATTGAATTTGTATCTTTGAAGCTTGCAAAAGTGACTGCAGATTTGCTGCCTACCATTAAGTGAAATTTTTCTCAAATCCCTTTATGAGAAACAAGGTACAGTATAGTATGATATATTCTACAGATATGTTCTACTAAGTATAACGTTATACTTTACTGCATCATGCTCGAAATTGGGGTGAAAAAAGGGGTTCAGCTCTGTAAACTAGCAAATTTCATGAGATCAGAGACAATACACAGGTAATAAATATTCATTTGTATTTCAATTTAATGCAAAGACATTGTAATAGAATTCCAGGACCATCAAGTAGCATAATAAAATCAAGAACAAAGAAAATCTTACTTTCTTCATCTTCCTCTGGAGGCTGACTCTGTGCCTTTACTTTCTTCTGAAGATGTAGAATAAGTACCTTCACAAGGTTGTGGTTTGCAAAATGTTCCATGGCAATGGCATCGAAGCGAAACTCAGCAATGGCTGCGATCACAAGAGCAGATGGGACATCTGGCAGAGAGTCTTCATCACCATTTAGGAGATCAATGAGGAACTGCAAGCCATGGAGCTCCGACATCTTAGCTCTGTTCACAGATTCCTGGCAGCAGAGGCAGAGGTACTGGGCGCATCGTTCCCTGACAGATTTCTTGACGTCCTCGTTCCTGGCCGTTGCCAGGTAAAACTTGACGAATCCTGCATTCCCAAGGGCCGCTCTCCCAATGTCACTTGACATCAGGTTACCAATGCATTCCCAGGAATGATTCTGCACCTCGGGTCTATGGTGAGACAGAAGGTCAAAGAGATTTGACAAACTATCATTCTCTAGTACCGGATTGGCTGCTGCAACAGGAAGCGTCAGGGTGCAACGTGTTTTCCGCTTATCGAATGGCGCTGTGAGTGCCACAGCAGTCTCGACTGCCAAGAGGACAAATTTACTGTCTTTGGACTTGGACTTTTCACAGACAACACGCAATCCTCCACATCTGATGACATTCGAGAGAATGGTTTTGTTCTTGCTGGAGGCAAATATCTTGAGGACTCGCAGAAGACTGTGACAACATCCACTGTCTTCAGTGATATCAAGGGCATGAACCAGGATGGGTACAACATCTTCTTCCAGGTTCTCCTCAATGTCTGTGCTTTTGCCAAGGTTAGCGAGAGCCCTCGCACATCTGTTGGTAATGCTGATGGAGGATTCTGAATAATGTCTCAGGACAGAGGCTGGAAAGGGAGACAAAAATATGTTTTGAGAGATTACAAAATACTTGACAATAGCAATGACACAAACTAATTACTACACTAAAGTTTTGACAGTACATATATTTCTCTCATAAATGACTGAGATATCGTTTCCCCAAGTATTGACTTAAAGGTAATACAAAGTTTTGGGAAATTTAGAAAATTGGGTGGATAGTGAATCTTTACAATTTTTATATATTTGGATGCCCCTGTGGATGTATTATAAGTACTAAAAAAAGTAGCCCCTAAAACACTTCTATTTTCGAGAAAAATTGAATATAAAAATTTACCGGTGCTCCCGGTAAATTTTGATAAATTTCAAATAGCGCCTATGGCCGTACAATCGTAGCTGCGACCACGAAAATCTCAGAACATGTAGTTGGGATATATAATTTTCAAACGGGAATAGCTAATCGGTCGATTTCAGTCAAGAAACATTGTTTCATAGCTAAATTAATATATTGACCTTGAGAGGGAGCTATACAACATAAAGAGTTTATTATTTATAATTTCATAACTTTAGACTCGATGACCACGATCAATTTATATTGTAGGAAGGCATATGCTTCCAATATGTTAATTTGAACCAAATTCATGACCCCATACCAAAACTTTGTAATACCTTTAAGTATCATGAGGCATTAAACAAATCATTTTATGGGGCCAATATCCGGAGAGAAACCAGGCCATGGGCTTCTGTGCACTTAAAGTATTGAAATTGTGAGCTGAATTTCTAACCCTCTAGAATTCTTGGATATGCGTAAGTCAGTTTTAACTCAGTTCAGAAACAAGCACGATATGACTAAAGGAGAGAGTTATGGATGGAGATGTAGTGATTCAGCCCGAGCTGAGTGATTCACCCCGTCACTACAGAGAATTACATGCACAGCTAATTTTCTTCATAATGATTGATTCAGAACTTACCAATGATTGCAATGCCACTGGCATCCTTGACCTGTAATGGACAGATAAATTAAATTACAGAAATCGTGTTAAACTTGTTGCATCGTCGATTGGAATGTGATTGAGATTTAAGAACCTGACGTGGTCCATAGATGAAAAATTATACACATCAAGATTTGACTTGAAAATGAACAAGAAATAACATTCATCTACTATCTAGTTTTATAATACTTGATGATGAACAATTAAGCAAGTGTGAAGAAATGAACTAAAACTTAACTTCTTAAGTTAACGCAACACAATTGGTGTCAAAGTCATGTTGTGTCATTTTGACATTGCCTAAACAAATCTAGACCAAAAAATATGTTTATTAAATTCTGGGGATATATTCAACCGAGACTTCATCTTGCTTAGTGCATTGATCAAAAGTCAAAACATGTTGATAAACTTCTCAAGCCAAGCCCAAGGCATGCAGCTGTCTAAACAAATGTGGGAAACATGTTTGCAAAATCAAAAGCACTTCAGAATTTTCCTTAAAAAACTGAAAGAAATTGCTGAAATATGACCTGGCTCAATATTATTTACTCATAATTTCATCTTTCATAAATGGCCTGCTCGCCAATCATGACAATGCTGTTGTTAATTAATTGACAAATGATGGATGCATTGCCAATCATGCGAATGAATGGTATTTCGATCCTCTTGCAATGCTAGCTTGCATGCCCTGGCCTCGGTGAACTAAATCTTAATCTGCTCAAAGAAAAGATGTGTAAAATTTATGGAAAACATTATAATACCTGCTCTGCATTATTTTTATCTAAACAACAGGTGGCCAAAACGCTGACAGTCAGGTCAACGACCTCTTCATCTTCAACCTTTTCTCTCAAAATTTCAAGGAGTTTGATCCCTCCATCTGATTCATAAAACGTGACGAGAAAGTCTTTGTAGAATTGCTTGGAATGATGAATTTTCTCCCTGATGGTCTTCAAAGTTGTTTTGGTGATCGCTGAGTCAATGTTTGGATCTAGCTTTGCAATGAGCGACTCAATCATTCCAGACCCAGGCCTGGCTCTTGGGCTTGTTTCAGATACTGCCATCACGAATCCAGCACACAGCTTTGCGCCTCGGTCGAGGGTCGCTGATAAATGTACGGATATGTGTGTAGTGTTTTGCGCTTGCGTGTCTGGGCAATGCGATGCACTTGTATTTTGCTGTAGCGATCCAGGCCCGATCACCTGACAACAATGTGGGTCACATGACCGAGGATGACGCTTTAAGTTGCTCAAAGTTCAAACCTGCAAGCTGGCATCGAAAGACAGGGTAATGTTTCCATAAAATGAGTGAAACAGTCAGTCATATGTACTTAGAATTAGAATTTTAGTGAGTGAGTAACTAGAACTTGTATTGTAGAGGTCTAGCTAGATCTACTGTCGATTGGCTAAACTTTTTGACTTAATCATTGTCTTGTCTCTTGAGAATAAATTAAATGACTCTTGTCTCTTGATTTGTCCTGTGCAGTGAGTGAGTGACCGTGGCAGTGACGATGACAGTGTTCGTCTTGATCCTTAGTCTTTATGTTTACTTACTTTGGTTTACTTTGGTGTCGAGGCTTGAAGCTTCAGCTTATGTGCCCCTTTTTACTGCATTGGATTCGCGTTGGTATGGGTGGTATTTCAGCGGATGGTGCTTCCAATGATTTTCAAGTTCTGACTTGAATTTATTGATTGATGAGGCATTTATGGCAATTTCAGGAAGGTTATTCCAATTATTAATGCTCCGCACTGAAAATGACATCTGCCTCATCTTAGATTTGCAGCGGGGCTTCCTTATTTTGAGCCTGTGTCCCCTTGTTCTGGATTCTTTGATGATTTCAAATATGTCATTCCTCTCTACTGCCTCCAATGTTGGGTCTGATTCTCTGACTGTTATCGATTTAAACAGTGTTACTGTAGTGTTATGCCTATGAGTATGACAATCAGTCAAGTTTGACTAGAGTCTAGTCTAGGGTCTATTAATGAAAATAATATCAGTTTATCTCCAACAATTTTTTATTATTTTTAGTTTCTGAGACTGAGACTGGGATGTCCCAGCTTCTGGGTCTTGCACCATAGTCATTTTACATATCAGGAATGTCTTAATTGGAGTGTCTAATTTAACTATTAGGCCTATCAATTAATTCTTTATATAAAAAAATCCTTTGTCTCATCTTGCATAAAAGAATAATAATGAGCCTAATAATATATATTCATAATATTTCAGATGAGATGATCATTCAAAACATGTCCAATTAGTCTAAGTTGGTATTACAAGTTGGTTGTTGAATTTGTAATTTGGTATTCCTTATTTAATGATTATTCATGAAATAAATGAAACTTAAATTGAAAATATTAATCAATTGCCCACTTTGTCACAACAATGCCATATAGAGTTCTACATTGTTGTGACATGTGTTACCAAATTATCTCAAGAGGTTATCAGATTTGCAAAAGAATTTGATTGTGTTATTAGGAAAATTGCAATATGTGAAATGGCACTTGCCTCTATCTTGCAATCTCTAAGTCTAAGGAAATATGACAATATCTTTTAGGAATGTGAGCATTAATATTTGAATAATCTCCCCCCCCCCCCCCAAAAAAAAAAAAAAAAAATCTTATACTTATAGGAAGAATGGCAGAAGAAACTAAAGAAGAGACCACTCTGGTCAAACACACAGGAGGATGTCACTGTGGTGCCGTGAGGTTCGAGTTGTTGGCCCCAGCTGTTGTCAGTATATGGGACTGTAGGTATGTCATAAGAATTTATTCATTTTTTATTTTTTTTGTCATTTTGTTGATAGATTGGTGTTCATTACTTGGTTAACTCCAATATGTAAAATGAACTTATTTGGACATTTTTTCTTCATTCTGGACTTTCTTGAGTATGGTATGTAGCTATTCTTCATTCAGTATTTTTTTAATTTTAGAATGAAAAAAAAAAAGTTAAAAAGAAATGAAAAAAATGTATGTATAGCTTTGCTCTGCCAAATCAGAAATCAGGAATATTCCCTTAAAGCTGAAGACCAGTTGTGGTCATGCGATTGCATTGTGAAGGAAACGTTGTGAAATCGATCAGAAAAGGTTGATCATCTAGCATAGATGTACTGCAAGGTTCTGGAATCATCAAAATGATAAGAAATTTGGCCAAGTCTTCATAAAATTAGAAGCACTGTACACAGAAAGATGTATATGGGACTACACACACGTGCGTGACACGTGCATTTCATATCTCTCAACAGGCGAGAGATACACTAATTTACCAAATATATCAATTAGTAGGCGGTTTCCTGTCAAATTTTTTATCATAATGTAATATTCAAAACATATTCTTTCACATGATTGGTAATAAGAGCTTCCATTTCATTTTTTGAAATTGGGGCGTTTCCAATACTGGTCTTTACCTTTAATCAAAAGCAGTATTTACAATTATAAAATGGGTTCAAGAAATGTAAGTGGTCAGTCTATTTTCTTTCCCACCATGCAAATTGGTCAATGCAAATTGGTCAATGCAAATGTGATCTCATATTTTCAATCTCGACTTGAATTATGATGATGATCTACTTAAACTGAATGTTGATGATTTGATAATTAAAATATCTTCAATTAGAATCTTCTGTTTAGTGCTGTATATTAGATATTTTTGGATTTTGAGTGTGATATTAGCAGCCATTTACCCTCTTTATTTCAGTTGCAGCATTTGTGTCAAGAAACAAAACAAGCACTTCATAGTTCCAAACTCAAAGTTTAAACTTTTGCAGGTGAGTTCCTTGATTGCAAAAGAAAATATTGTTCTTGTGTGATGCAGCTCAAATCTAGGAGAATATTTTGCATTTTTAATCAAGATAGAAAGAGAGAGAGAGGGAGAGGAAGGGGGAGGGGACGGGGATGGAGGTATTATGGTTGGTGAGTAATTTCTACATATTCCACACATGGTTAAATTACAGTTTTCTTATTGCTATTTGGAGGTTCTCAAACATTTGTAATTCATCTTTAGTAAGTCTTGGCTTTGTGAAAAACAGAAACAAAACATTGCTTGCTTTATACCCAACTCTTTAATTGTTAGACAATTGTTTGTTGTTATCACTGTGTTCTATTATGTTATCTTTCGCCCATTTTCCATCCCCTTTCTCTTGTTTCTCCTCTCTATCTTCCATATCCTAGGGACAGGACATGCTATCGTGTTACACATTCAATACTCGCCAAGCCAAACACACATTCTGTAAGGTGTGCGGAGTACAGAGCTTCTACACTCCTAGGTCAAGCCCTGACTGCAAAGGTCAGTTTAAAGTTTAAAGCAGATGTATCGTCTGCTAAAGTACAGATTCAAGTTGATGACTATTCCGACTGTCAACAAACAATGTGTCATTTGTAGAAAGAGTATTTCCTTTAGTAATGAGGTTATTTATGTTTTGTGTAAAGCAGACTAATGAGATAAGATTTGTTTTTCTTTTTAGAGGGGGAGTGGGGCAAGAGGGTCAGGATTTATAAGAGTATGCATGATCAGTAATTAATCATGTATATTTATAAGATTTGCATCTTTACAATGTCAAGTCTCATTATTTCAAAATACTTTTTTCTGAACCAGTTACTATGCTTCCTCTGATGATACAATTCAACTTTTTACCAACAAACAAACAACATAATTATGTGCCCCCCTCCCCCAAAGTGAAAATAAAAATCCTGGCTACACAATTTATGAAATATAGTGGCATATTTTCCTTCTGTTAATGATTTTTTTTTCTGTGTAGTAACCACAAACATTCCCTTCCTTTTCTGTGTTTTATGCAGGAATCTGCCCTCACTGCGTAGACCCAGGAACAATTAAAGGAGAGAATGTACAGAAGTTTAAAGGAGAAAAATGGGAAGAAACATTTGCAGCAAAGGGTGGTTATGACACCTTTAATAAACAATAATCGAGGAAGGCAGATAATGGTTTACAGATATTAGAATGAGATTATATTTTGATTACATGGCTAAATCATGTTTAATTAAAGTGAGCTATATATATATGAAGGATATTGATCCGAAGTTTGATACTTTTGAAAAGTAAAGTATGAAAGAGAATTAGATAACTGAAATATCAAGTGTACACAATTCATAATTCATATTTTACATTATTAGTTTGTATATTGTAAGACATTGTTGAGTACTGATTCTTGTTTTGTATAAGTATCGATTGTAACAGTAAATTCATCATTTTTTGTTTTGTTACGTTCTCTAAACTGATTTGTACCAAAATACTTTATTTACCGGTAGCTGTTTAAGGGGTTATAGGCTCGACTAGCACATGTGCTATTATCTGGCCCCCTTTTACCAACCAATAGTTTCTCTTTCTGTATATGTAATTATTGTATAAAATGTATGGAATGTATTGCTGTTGGTAAATAAATCAAATAAAAAAAAATAATAACTAAGAAATAAAAATAACGCATGTTTCATTCAAGCATCTGTTAAAATCATTTGATCAGTTTTAATGGATGTATGTGGGAGCACCCACTCCAGCAAAGCATAGAGAGTCAATGCTAATGCATATTGACCTCTAGCACTGCATACTTGCTGTGAGGCAGGTTTTATACACAAATATACACACCACACAATATTGCATAGACTGCACACAATAGGACCGATTGGACTGATCAGCAAATTTGACACTAGACTTACAATTTGAATTTTTTAATTATTTTTTTTAACATCAGTAAGTTGGAAAAAAATGTATTTTACTGCTATTTAGGTGTCATCAATTGTCACTAAACAGTCAGTCCGCAAGCCCGAAAAAACACGTCTAGTTTATCCCAGTCCCCGGGAGCGTGACCCCGATTTGACCTCAGAAGTCGCAAATGAAGGCTCGTTTTGAAATGCTCGTAGCTCCGTTATAAAATGAGATTTTCAAATGATTGTTTTTGTTTTGAAGAGTTAAAAGCTAAAATCACGGAAATATCATCTTTATTTTTTCAAAAAAGAGGGAAAAAATTATGAAATCAGTAGTTAGAACGATGACTTTTTTTTGGAAATTTTAAGTTTTTATTTTCGTCTTAAATTCCATAATTTTTTGCGAAGGCCCCAAAAGTAGCTAGAAATTATGAAAGGAAATTTATTAAGCTTTAAAAATATGGTAAAATAGTATCTTGAGGACTTTTAGATGGGTCAGCAGCCAGCTAAATACATACCGATGTCGATTTTATTTTTGGAGTGGAAGTCGCACGCATCGTTCGCAAGCGCGAACCCTCTGTCCGTACAAAATGGCGACATTTTACATTTTGCAATCTTCGTATTTGCCCACAAAACGTCCTCTTATCCTTACAATTAGGGTAGATTCCCCTTAAATTAGTATGGATACGATCACTTCTTAATACTCTTTAATTATATTTACACAAGTGCGATAATAAGTCGTCATTCCTTGCTCCTAAATATACATCGGTCCCATGTGTTCAGTTTCGTGTATGTATTTCCTCTGCCCATTGTTCGACGTCAACTTACACGTCGCTCATATCGCACTCTCTCTTCCCTCTCTTTCCCTTTGAAAACAAACTCGCTCTCTCCCTTATATATATATATACATATCTTTCCCTTTTTATCTCCCACTCTCTCAAGACCGTACGCAGCATAGGGACAGGTGACAGTTGCCCCAAGACATTTTCAAACCCTTTTCTAGTTTTTTTCATTAAAACATTCAAAAATCAGTTCCTCCCAGAAATTTTCTTTTCTTTTTTCTTCCAAAATTTAAAAATCCATTTTTGTCCCCCTTCCCCCAGGAAAAATTCATGCGTGCGGCCTTGCTCTCCCTCTCTCTCTAATTCTCTCTGTCTGTCTGGATTTCTTTTTAAAAAACGTGTCTCACTCTCTCAATCTCTCTCTACCGACTTCACTCTATTTCTCTCTCTCTCTGTATGGCTCTCTTTAAAACAAAAACTTGTCTCTCCATCTCTCTTTCTAAATTTCTCCTTGTCTCCAAATTACTTGCTTTGAGTTTTCTCCTTCAGTCAGATGCATGAATTTTCATAAACTTAAATTAGTTCATACCTACGTACATCTCACATTTCCATCTTTCCACGCTTTCAGTAACTGTTACTACAGCGAAACAACAAAGCTAACAACTAAAGTTTGTTTTTGAATATATATATACATTTACATCCATGTATATTTATTAAGTGTACCAAGGTACATGGCATGATCGATAAAAAAAATCACAGTGGAGGCTGCTGTGTAGAATGCTAAGACATAACATTTGTATGCAAGTATCTTTAAGTTCCACGTACACCTTAACTTGCGTAATGGTACCCTATAGTACGTGAAATATACAAACTTTTCTCTCAAGCCTTCTTCTGCATAGCTTGAGAAAAAATATTAACATGTATATTGGTTAAAGAAAAAAGAAGTAGATGAGGGTAGAAATAGTTGGAGAAGCAGATGAGGGTAGAAGCAGATGAGGTAGAAGCAGATGAGGTAGTAGCAGTTGAAGAAGCAGATGAGGTAGAAGCAGTTGAAGAAGAAGAAGAAATGGCAGAGAAGCAGGAGCAGTAGTATTTATATTTATCTTCTTCTGTTTTTTGAGCCCCGGTGTCCACAACATCTTAAATTCTGAAGGAACATACTTGCTAGCACAAGTTGGACGTAGCACATGTATACATTTAATTATTATAGCGTTGATATTCTCTGAAAATATCTTCTTTGCAAAGAAATTGAGATATGGTCCATCACGCAAAAACAGGTAACTGTATGTACAATAGCTTAAAGGCATCGTTTAAGAATATTAAATCTGAGATGCATGGCCCTACGCGTTATCAGTGTCTGTGATATGGTGTTATATTGAGGCGCAATTTTTAAGGGCATATCACAGACACTGATAACAGGTAGGGCCTTGCATCTTAGATTTAACATTGTTAGACAATGCCTTTAAGATTATAGAAAACACTGGCTTCGTACAAAAGCTTACAATCCCAGCGAGGTAAAATACTTCTCCCGCTAACTGTAAAGTATAAATCTATGTAGGCACTGCTATCCCAATCCTAGACGCTTGTAGTAAAAATTTCTGGCTCCAACGTGGATAAACACAGTTTCAATATCTTCAGTAGTTACAACTATTCCATCTGATATGATCTCAAGGACTGAATGCATGTTACAGCCAGGCAGGAACAAAAAAAAACTTCACTCTGCAGTTCCAAGTTGTCCTGAAGGCCACAAAGAATTGAATCCTCTTACACATGCACTTTCCAAAAGAGATGGGTCTTGGGGAAACCTGTAATGTCATGATACAAAATAGAAAGAAAATTAGAAAAATGTAAAAATAAAATCTAGCCACGTTTTTAAAGATTTTCCATGGTTGAGTAAATACAAGTTTTATCAGTACCCTAGAAGTAGAACAATGAAGGTTAGGGCAAGTGTGGTACATGTTGCGTTGTACATCTCCATTACCATAATAATAATAAACAAAATTGGTTGTACTTGTACAAGTTTTAGGAGTTCACGTCAGAGAGACAAGATCCTTTTTATAAACAAAAATACAATTGCAAGGTAGTGTAGATTCAGTTTAGGGGACAAATTTATAGTCTAAGTCAAAGGAAAAAAAATCTGACCAAATTCTGTATTCAGAAAATGGAATGAATGAAAATTGAAATTGATATATCAATTGGTTCCATGTCAGGTAACCAATGTCAACCCACCCCCTTACAAAGTCGCCCTCAATTGGTCATGTCGCTCCCCGATTTTGTTTTGGCGATTTTGAGATTCTTGGTTAGCTCGCCCCAACTTTTTTGGTCATTTCACCCCTAATTTGTTGTTTCAATTTGATGTCTTTTACAAGTTCAAAGCCACCCTAACCTAAATCCTAACTCTAACCCTAACCCTAGGACACCGGGTCTCACGTTACCCTAGGACACCGTACCCCACGTTATCCTAGGACACCGGGTCCCAATGACAATGACAATTTATTCTCATGTCACTCACATTGGAGTATTGGAGAAGTTTACAATCAGTTTGAATTCGTCGATTTAACACTGTAAAATATACAATACAAATCGCATTGGGCGCAGTGCTGCGCCAGCGTACTGCCTTTGTACGTAGGGAGCGACTGCGTATAGGAGGCGACCCGACCACACGATTTGGGGTCGACCACGTAAGGAACCGACTGGGAATAGGAGGGGACTGTGTAAAGGAGGCGACCGGCTTGGGGGTGACCTGACCAGACACTCATAAATTAGGTAATACTATTTTTAGGTGGAGTTGGGCTCTTTCAGCCTTTCGATTGGTCCTCAAATACGTGTGACTTTGTTTTTGTGAATGTCCGGTGCAGCGCACATGCCACAACCTGGCCCTGCCCTGGCTCTGTCCTACAATTACAAAAGTACAAAGTACTAATGTAGACCCAAGTCACCCAACTCTAACTCAAGACTTTTAAGTCAAGACCAAGTCGTAGACAAAGTCACTAAAAATTCATCCCAAGATCTAACCTAGCGCTAGACCTCTGTAAACTTTTTAATTTAGCTACATTAGCTAGCACTTACATTAACGACTCTAGCTTAGCGTTATTATTTATCAATAAATAATATTAATTCTCCTCCTTCCTTGCATTAATTTAATCCTAATAGATCTAGTCTATTATGTAATAAAAATTACTTTAAAAAAAATACTGGCAAGCAGTAGCAAGGCTAAATTTCAACATCTGTGGTTATATTCATTACCAGGGTTAAAACGAAATACCTACAAGTCCTTCTTACTATCCTTAACACTCATCGATTTGCAGTATTTAATTTAATTACGACCAAATAGTATCGGATCTTTTTAATCAAAACACCGAACGTGAGATCAAGAGGCACTAACACAGATTTGCACAGGTGGGACTGGCTTTTTACCTCCGCACCGATTGCAAACATCAGCGCATTTACGGCCCAAAATAACTCCTTATCCCCTGAACTCGATCACGTGACCGCTCTAGCACCCAAGAAAAACATATTCGCCCTCAAAATATGCGATTTTTAAGCCTAATTTTCATCAAGTTATAGTTCGAAGGCACCGTCAAATCCGGTGTCTTTGGTTAGGCCGAAGTCTGGAGAATACGAAGGAAAAACAATCTAATAATTTGCGTTTTTAGATGGGTCAGCAGCCACCTACAAACTCAGGTATGTACAAACGAGAAAAATATACTCATGCCACTTCAAGAGACATTTTCAGTGGTAAAAAATACTCATTTTAAACGGGGAAAAATACATTTTCAATCACGAGAAATCGGATTCACTACTTACCCTGACATCTCAGTTGGAAAGTGAATGCAAACGGCAGCAATCAAGTCATGACTTCAGCGGTGTTTTATCTCGCTAACGGCGAGACCCGAACATAGTCCGAAAAGCGTACGAGACGACTGGGATAAATCTTGCGCATTTGCTCATTAGCATACGGACTTGCCGACTGACTGTAAAATACTGATTTTTAGTTTAATTTGAATTTAAGTTAAGTTTTGTACATTGGTGTTTGAAATGTTGAGAATCAAAAGCACAGCTTTTACTACACAGCCAGGATAGTAATGCACCTATGTGTGGGAGCACCCTGGTACAGTGGCCCATATTCTCTTCACCTGTAATCAACAGATTGAGGTCTAGAATCTTTGTTTGATGTTTATATCCTAAGACAAGGCATTCCATCTACAATTGGCTCTCTTCACCCATGTGTTGAATGTACGTGCCCCTGGCAGGATTTATTAAAATGCCAGAGTTAGCAAGGGAAATAATATGCAAACAAGTGTTAATTCATAATGTGATATGTGCTATACAAGAAGTCAAGAACTGTTTATTAATATTAAGATTACTATTTTAATTCCTTTTGGTTTTCATTTTCACTATTACCTGAAGTTCTTGAGATTTTTCTGACTGGCATAAAAATACTTGAAAGGCCTTCTGATAGAGAAATTATACAGTATACTGGAAATATTGTAATGGTTGTTTTCTTTTTGCAATAAATCAAGTTGAACGATTGTGTTTTCAGTGTAATGTTATACAAATAACGCACGTCCCAGAGTGCAATAGCGGTGATTATAAAATGGCTCTAGTATTTTAAGCATCGTGATTGGTCAATACGCGTCACATGGCATTGACAAATTTTTGATGCAAGCACGATTTTGCAGAAATGAGTGCAGAAAAAGCGCAGTAAAAAGTTATATTGCACGGTGCGTACGCGTGACCATGGAGATCCAGTGCGCGCGCGTACGTGTAGTACGCGCTCCCTCGAGTGCATTGCAATTATTGTAGGCTACGCGTAGCTAATATTGTACGCTCCACCATATGATCCCCAGCGCAACGTACGCGTAGCTTAGCTCTAGCTAGCTAGCTAGAGCGGCAAGCGGGGTATTATAGGCCTATTAAAAAGCAAAATTTTATTTTACTTTTGCCTTGGATTTAGGCCTGTTTTGACTTTTGGATTTTATAATGAAGCCAGGAATTTCAGCTGTCTGATGTAGACTCGTCTCTAGACCCACTGTATGGATTTTATTTTTAATCAAGGCAATGAATCCCATCGACTTAGATCTATTGGTAAGCCGGCAAGGTCTTAGTCTAACAGTTAGAAGTAGAACCAACATAACTCTAGATCTAGATCTAGATCGAACTCTCGTAGACTCTAACTTATTAGATCTAAAGTTTCGTTTGTTGCTATTTGTGTCGCTATTTTATAAAACAAATAACGCACTTGACCCTGTTGTGCAAAACGTAAATGCAGTAAACGCTCGGTTTCTTCAGATGGTTCGCACTGTCAACTCGCCGCAAGCGGCTCGTTGCACAGAGCGGCACCAATCTAAAGAAACCTCGCGCGTACTGCATTCACCGCTAATGCACTCTGGGACGTGCGTTATTTGTATAATGCAGTACGCGCGAGGTTTCTTTAGATTGGTGCCGCTCTGTGCAACGAGCCGCTTGCGGCGAGTTGACAGTGCGAACCATCTGAAGAAACCGAGCGAACACTGCATTTACGTTTCGCACAACAGGGTCAAGTGCGTTATTTGTTTTATAAAATAGCGACACAAACAGCAACAAACAAAAGTTTAGATCTTAAGTATACGAGAGTTCGATCTAACGTTAGATCTAGAGTTATGTTGGTTCTAGAAATAAAATGAGGGTCTAAGACCTTGCAGGCTTACCAAAAAGTCCACGGGATTCATTGTTTGATTAAAAATAAAATGCATAGGGTGTCTAGAGACGAGTCTACATCAGACAGCTAAAATTCCTGGCTTCATTATAAAATCCAAAAGTCAAAACGGGTCTAAATCCAAGGCAAAAGTAAAACAAAAATTTGCTTTCTAATAATACCCCGCTCTAGCTAGCTAAGCTACGCGTACGCTGCATGCGCTGGGGATCATGGTGGAGCGTACAATATTAGCTACGCGTAGCCTACAATAATTGCAATGCACTCGAGGGAGCGCGTACTACACGTACGCCCGCGCACTGGATCTCCATGGTCACGCGTACGCACCGTGCAATATAACTTTTTACTGCGCTTTTTCTGCACTCATTTCTGCAAAATCGTGCTTGCATCAAAAATTTGTCAATGCCATGTGATGCGTATTGACCAATCACGATGCTTAAAATACTAGAGCCATTTTATAATTATTAATATTTTGAATTTTTAGACAATGAAATAAAATATTTTCTTATAATTATGAATAATTTTGAATGTTTTGTATCCTGTTTCCTTTATAGCTGTTTAAGTATTTTACATGCAATTCTGTAGGATTATATGAAGTTATTACATTGCCTTTAAGTTGCATGGTTTCTGGGTGTGCTGATCCGCACATGGGTATATAGGCCTATGTATGTGCCCCCCCCCCCCCCCAGCCCCTTATCAATTGAATGGCAAAAAAAAAAACTTAAATTAAAGTAAAAAGAAAGCAAAGAAAAAAAACAGCCAAATTTTAAGGGAGGTGCACAGGAAAATGATGACCAGGACTCTTTAATTTCCAAACCTTTCCCCAAATCAGTTCACAAGATCATTAACCCTGCTGTGAGTCCAGCACCCCCTCCCCCCTCTTTGTGGCAGTTTCCCTGCTTAAAATTGTCCCATGTGCTATATACACAACTGGTGAGAATGATACATATGTGAACAGAATAAGTGAGAATGATACAGAGGTTTATAGAGAACATTATGAAGAAAAACATTGAACGGAATAAGTGAGATCTGAGAATGATATAGAGGTCAGAGAACAGAATAAGTGAGAATGATACTGTAAGGGGTTAGGAAATTACCCTGTGACCTGTAGAGGGCGGAGTGCTGAGACAAGCCGGCACTCTTTGCTTGGCCCTCTCACAGGTGAGTTGACCAAACTTGAACCACTGTTATGTTTAGTAAATATTAATATTGTTATGCTAAATATGTGTTATGTACATATGTGTATTGTGTTAGAACGATTTGAGTGATTATTTTGATGTATCATATGGGTTGATATGATTATATTGGAAACGAGGATTTAATGTTAAACTGTGTGATGCTTAGCGCTTTGATTTGTTATATGCATTTACATTGTAGTACATGGTTATGTACACTAATAAGTTGAACGCGCGATACCAAAATTGGGTGTAGTGCGTGCGCGCTAATGTTGTGCCTGGTCCCAGGACCAGGACCAGGGTACGCTCTAATTGATGTGATGAGTATAAGTCTTGGTTTAGGAATGAGGTCAGTAAGAACGGTAGGGAGCATAGAAAAGAAGTGCTTATAATAGAAGTTGAGTGTTTAAAAGTATTGCATGTTGTTTGTATTTTGGTTGCTAAGGTAGGGGATATTAATTATGGCACTTCAAACAGTGATGATCGAACTTTGTCTGACTATGTAGCCATTCGAGGGTTTTTAGCGCCCTCTATCATTGTAAACCTTATTTCTCATTTAGCAGATTGCTATAAAAGAATATTGTTACATGTTAAATTGAGATGGAATAATAGGAGTAAGAGCAATGTTTAGGGTTAGACCAGGAGATTATTGGAGTTTGTTTGGAAGTAAGAAAAGTATGGAAGATAGATATTTGAATTGGATTGGTTGATGAAAGTTGTATTTGATGCAGATATATGGAGATTTATAGTTTCCAGGATTAGGGAGGCCAATGCCCGGGCGTAAGGCTTCTACGCCTACGATTTGTGCGCTCGTCGCCCACTTCAAAAAATTAGCAGAGGGAAAAAAATGATGTAAAAAAAAAAATTGATGAAAATAAGAAAAGAAAATACAATCATACATTTCACAACATACCTATAATCACGGATCTGTAACAGTCTTTCACCATTTGTTGACGATCTTGCAGATTTTGACGTATTTGAGTCCAATAATTCTCGTAGCAGAACAACTTTACGAACGCGCATCCCAGACTAAGAAAATCCTAGAGGGCGTAGAGGTTTGCTCACTAAAAACCTTCTCATGGGCTGAAGGTAGACACTAAAAATATGGGATCCGTTTTGAGTAAAGAACTTTTGATAGAGATCAACATTTCAGATGTTCACAATTGCCACTTCTAACAACTAGAAAATATAAAGAAAAAAGATTATATCTTTTTAAATACAGATTTTTACAAACTGAACATTCGAAAGTAGATAGAGTACGATGTTTCTGTCAATCTTGCGTTGGTTTGAGCCCTATAGCTACATCCATCTCAAAATGAGAAGAAAAACTGTGAACAGTGACGTCATTGTTCGCGCCAAAAATAAAGGGTATTGCGACATATGTCTGAGCTCCACTGAGCTCCGGTCAGATCGTGCGCAAAGCGTAGTCTTATTTATAGACCCTAGTACCTTATTCTCACAGCACTAGATACGAGTGTCGTGCAGTATAATGTATGAGAAGTGTTAAAAAAAATATTTCAGTAAAAAAAAAAGTCTACGTGAGCAGTCTATACTCCAATTGAGAATTGAAATGAAAGCCATGATTTGAAGGTGTGTGTTGTATGACACATGGTTAGTGAGTGTGTATGTTACGTATAGCGAAAGGGAGAGAGAGAGAGAGAGAGAGTGAGAGAAATATTAGTACACGTACATGACGTACGTTGCATGGATCATGCTACTGTGTTCGCTGCAAGATGGATGTTAATTGGACCTCGTAACTTCTCGATCGTTGATAATAAGGAATACTCATGAGGAAATCAAATTGTTGGAATACACATCTAAGGTAAATATCAATGAATTATATATGTTTCTTAGCTGCCAATTTGTATATTCCTTCTTCATTTTTGAACCATCGCCTTCGGCTCGTAGTAGTAGAAGATGGAATCGTTCGCACATTGATGGCTGGATTTCAGCCTGCATTGGGGCTTGCCTGCGCGGTGTGTACGTGTGCGACCGATTCAAGGCTAGCCGCTGTTGAGTGATTGCACTTTCGCGCGAAGTTTTAAACTTCATCATGAACTTTGTCCGGACAATGACACGCCCATTGCCTCGGGCCTGTCTAATTATCAACGTAATTTCGCGACATGAATTTATCTGTTTCAAGGCTCTTGCGTACGGCCAAGGCGTAGAAGGAAGGGAGTGTTTACAAGCTGGATATCTCCTATTTTATGGAACTTCTGGAGTCGGCAGATGGGTGAGTTTTCTTAGTGAAAGTAAATGCTTTCTTTTAATCTTTGTTTTATTTTAAACAAATTCGTAATTAAAAAGTTAGATTTGGGCATTGGCCTCCCTACCAGGATTTATCAATGTTTCAGGTCTTGAGATATTCTGATATTTAAAAGCAGAGATATTTTGTCTTTGTTCCATTATTATGATATATTGTTAGTTTCATTGTTCATTCTTTAATATGTGCTTACTGTGAAAAGGGGGGACCAGGATAGCCCTATTTAAGTTTATGTTATTAGGATATTTGCATTGTCTTAATATTACAATGTACAAGTTAAAGGTATAGTTTATTGAACAGGAATTAAGTAGTGATATTGAGGTCACATGATAAGGTTATTAAACCTAGCTTGGTGTGTTGGTTTATCCAAATATGTGAATGTATTGCTTTATATGAGGTTTATATTGACTGTTACTTCTAGTTGTTTAAGTATTTGGGTCAGGTATTTACCTGTGTTAATGTTGAGAGTTTCAGCTACATTGTACTGTGGCAATTGGTTTTTCAAGGGCAAATTTACTCGTTTAATGTTTGATAACATGACATGTTTTGGGGAATGCATTGATCTCCATGATTATCGGCATTAGTGATATGTAATGTGTCTGTTACTGGTTACTACTAATAAAGACTCTTTGCTTGGCCCTCTCACAGGAACTGTCGTTGATTTCGAGTTCTCGACCACCTCACAACTGGCGACGAGGATGGGATTCGAACCCAAGTGGACGGCGGCGTGTGCAACAGCAACATCATCGACGAGGGTGACAAGACCATGTCCGGAAGACCTCGCAAAGAGTCAAGTAGATATGTACGTCAAGAACTCGTATAGTTTTAGAAGGAGTGCTGTTCATTGAATAATAGTCGTGGAACGATAATAGTTAGCCTGGACACATTGAACATAATTTAGCAATGAGTGATAGAGCGACGACGATGTGCATGGCAAGGTGATGAAGAACATTGCTTCAAGAACTTGCTTCGAGAACTTACTTTAAGAATGTATTTTAAGTTTTAAGATAGTTGTTTTTATTAAAGATTGATATTGCTACATGTAGGTATTGGGGAAAATGTTTTTAAGTGAAGTGAGTAGATGTGGTTGAAGAGTATTACTTTTATGGAAAGGTAATTAATTATTCTTGATATTGATGTTATTGGAAATTTGAGAGTCGGTCAAGTTTTGAGAATGTTTAGATTCAATAGATTTATTTTTTGAAGTCGGTTTGGAACATGTGATAGTACCTTGGTTATTGATATTGAAATCCTTCGGAAGGTGTTATAGTAAAGGACTAATTTCTAAGTGAATATATTTCATGATTTAAATCAAAGTTTTTGAGATTAAGATATACATTAGGAAAGTTCTTGTATGCAATTGGAACATAGCTTGTTAATTTTTTTGTTGATACTCGCCGATATGGCTTTGTACGTTAAGATTGAAGATGGGGGAAGGAAATTAAAATTTCCTTTGATGGGTATTGATGGGCCCCTTAGCCTAGAAGCATTACAAACCAATTTCCCCAAGGCCAAGGGGCTGGTGTATTTAGACACAGACGGGATGGAGGTAGTTGTACCTGCTATCGGGGGGAATATCCATCCAATAGGGGAGTGGGGTCATGTCTACCGGCCACTTCTCCAACCTAAAGAGGACAACAGGGATAGTGTCCAAGGACAGTTGGAAAAGTTGCTGTCCCGCCCCCCACCCCAGATTATTATGGCACCTGAACGAAAGCTGCCCACATTTGGAGGCCGGCCAGGAGAGGTGGCAGATTTTGTCAACTCCATGAGGAGTGCTTTCGCCAAGTACGCCATTCCCGACCAACAACAAGGGGCATTCATCCTAGATTATCTCAAAGATGGACCGAAGATGGAGGTGAAGTCGCTAATTAGAGAGGGGAAAGGCATCGCAGATATCCTCTCGTACATTCAGGACTCGTATGCGGACCATGTCCCGGTGGGGGAGCTCCAACGACTATTCCTGGAGAGGAAGCAGCAAAAAGGAGAAAGCGTCAGAGATTTCGCGTTGGACCTTGAAAACCGTTTTCTCCGCCTCACGAGCTGGAGTGGCCGACTATATTCGGAACCAGAAGCCACCCTAGCTGAGCAGTTTATCGAGGGAATCGACGACCGATACCTTAGGAACACCCTCCAAGATAGGTATGAGGGGGGAACATCAGTTCAATTCCGGGAACTCAGGGAGGTTGCCATTAGGAGGGAACAGCGGGAGGAGGCCCGTTTCAAGAGTTCCACAGGAACAGTGCACCAGACGGCCCTCCAGTCACAGCTACAAACACAGACGAACCGGCCAGATGTAGTAGAGATGATGCGGGCAGTAAAGGAACTGGCCGATCGAGTCGTCGGAGCAGTTAGCGACCTAGCAACATCGCTGAAACCACCCTTGACTCGCAATGCAGAGAATGTACAATGCTTCAATTGTAGCGGTTGGGGACATTATGCTCGGGAATGTCCACATAAGAGACAAGGACTTCAAGATACCAGGGCTCGTCAAGACAGGGAACAGGGCCCCCAGTATACAGAGCAATATAGACGTTGGGCACCGAGAGGGGGACCATCTGCACCGCCACCGTTTCCCCATCCCGATGGGTGGGCATCTCATCCTGGGCCACCTTATGGGCAACCACCTGGCGGCTAGGTACAGCAGACCGGACCCTTACCAGTACCTTTGCCCAACCCGGGGGTATGGATGCCGCCACCAGAAGGACCACCAATTGCCCCATCTTCGATCCCTGTGGAACAGACGCCACGAAACAAAACAGCCCGTCTCAGACAGGAGGGAAGCGTTGCGATATCTGCACGTCAGACAGTGGTGCTTGAAGCACAAAGCACAACTGGAACGAGTGAGGGACCATTTGAAGTGCTTCTAGAGCCAGGAGAATGTAGCGCCTTACCGGTAGGACTAGATATCCAGCCATGTTTCGTTCGGATAGATCAGGAGGCATCCCCCATCGTAATCCGCGATATGGAAGATGAGATTGTGATCCCAAAGGCTGTCCAACTGGGTGCCCTTTGCGGCAAAGCGTCAGTCGTGCGAGAGATGGAGCAAGATGAACTGTCAGTCGAGAATCATGAGAATCCGCTTGATGTGGACTGGACGAGTTTGTATCTTGGAGAACGCACAGATCTAGAGGGTCTTCTGGAGAAACATCGCGAAGTGTTTTCAGCTCGTGGTCAGTATGAGCGCCTGAACCACACTCTGTACAACAGCACTGTCCATGCGAGTACTGGTGTTGAACCCTTCTACTTGATGTCCGGGAGAAATGGGAGGCTTCCCCATGGTCTGGTCCTAAGTGGGGAAGGACAACCAGGGCGTCAGAGAAACGTCAAGTCGTATGTCCAGCAACATCAGTCAGAACTACGAACTGCTAGGCCGATAACAAGGGCCCCTGATTGAATTTTAGTCATTTTGCTATATTTTGGTCTTATAGTTTTGATTGATAGCGTTATAGAGGATTATTTTTTTGTTTAGAGACAGGATATGACTTTTAGCAACAAATTTTATTTTTGGTTTTTGATATTTGCAAAGAAGAAAGATATGCGATAAGATATTGCATACGATTTTTGTATATCATGTACACATGCCTTTTTATGTACTTGTTAAGCTTGTTTTGGGGTCTGGTATGGATCCGTCCAGCATTGGGTCACCCCATTCATTTTTATTGAGGTTCAATTATACTTATTGCTTGTGATACGTAGTTGACATTTGAATATGAAGCGCCGATTTGTAGGCATTTTGTGCGAATTTAATGGCGATTTATCATGTTTAGTGCATTCCTATTCGAGTTGTAGGTTGAGAGATCATTTTTTGGTGAGACGATTTATGCTGGGTTTGACGTCTCGACGCTAGTAACAGTCAGTTAATTAGCCATGTTGGGATGTCTTTATATTTGTATATATGTATTTATAGTGTATACTGTGTTTTTGCGAGCTTGCACAATGACACTTAAAGGGGACTGCTGTGTAGTGGAAAGATACAGGTAATGGTGCAGTTTGATATAGGTGTTCTGTCGCCGCGTGCTACCTTAGTGGCAAGGTTATTATGTGTTAAACGTTTTTTGGTAGTTGATGGTTTGAATATTGTTCCTTCGGTCATCGAGGGCGATGACGTTTTAAGTGGGGACGGATGTAAGGGGTTAGGAAATTACCCTGTGACCTGTAGAGGGCGGAGTGCTGAGACAAGCCGGCACTCTTTGCTTGGCCCTCTCACAGGTGAGTTGACCAAACTTGAACCACTGTTATGTTTAGTAAATATTAATATTGTTATGCTAAATATGTGTTATGTACATATGTGTATTGTGTTAGAACGATTTGAGTGATTATTTTGATGTATCATATGGGTTGATATGATTATATTGGAAACGAGGATTTAATGTTAAACTGTGTGATGCTTAGCGCTTTGATTTGTTATATGCATTTACATTGTAGTACATGGTTATGTACACTAATAAGTTGAACGCGCGATACCAAAATTGGGTGTAGTGCGTGCGCGCTAATGTTGTGCCTGGTCCCAGGACCAGGACCAGGGTACGCTCTAATTGATGTGATGAGTATAAGTCTTGGTTTAGGAATGAGGTCAGTAAGAACGGTAGGGAGCATAGAAAAGAAGTGCTTATAATAGAAGTTGAGTGTTTAAAAGTATTGCATGTTGTTTGTATTTTGGTTGCTAAGGTAGGGGATATTAATTATGGCACTTCAAACAGTGATGATCGAACTTTGTCTGACTATGTAGCCATTCGAGGGTTTTTAGCGCCCTCTATCATTGTAAACCTTATTTCTCATTTAGCAGATTGCTATAAAAGAATATTGTTACATGTTAAATTGAGATGGAATAAAAGGAGTAAGAGCAATGTTTAGGGTTAGACCAGGAGATTATTGGAGTTTGTTTGGAAGTAAGAAAAGTATGGAAGATAGATATTTGAATTGGATTGGTTGATGAAAGTTGTATTTGATGCAGATATATGGAGATTTATAGTTTCCAGGATTTATCAATGTTTCAGGTCTTGAGATATTCTGATATTTAAAAGCAGAGATATTTTGTCTTTGTTCCATTATTATGATATATTGTTAGTTTCATTGTTCATTCTTTAATATGTGCTTACTGTGAAAAGGGGGGACCAGGATAGCCCTATTTAAGTTTATGTTATTAGGATATTTGCATTGTCTTAATATTACAATGTACAAGTTAAAGGTATAGTTTATTGAACAGGAATTAAGTAGTGATATTGAGGTCACATGATAAGGTTATTAAACCTAGCTTGGTGTGTTGGTTTATCCAAATATGTGAATGTATTGCTTTATATGAGGTTTATATTGACTGTTACTTCTAGTTGTTTAAGTATTTGGGTCAGGTATTTACCTGTGTTAATGTTGAGAGTTTCAGCTACATTGTACTGTGGCAATTGGTTTTTCAAGGGCAAATTTACTCGTTTAATGTTTGATAACATGACATGTTTTGGGGAATGCATTGATCTCCATGATTATCGGCATTAGTGATATGTAATGTGTCTGTTACTGGTTACTACTAATAAAGACTCTTTGCTTGGCCCTCTCACAGGATCTGTCGTTGATTTCGAGTTCTCGACCACCTCACAATACATAGAGGTTACAGAGAACAGATGGAAAAAATGGAACAGAATAAGTGAAAATGATACATAGAGGTAAGAGAACAGATGGAAAAAAATGAACAGAATAAGTGAGAATGATGGAGGTTAGAGAACAGAGAGAATAAAATGAACAGAATAAGTGAGAATGATATAGAGGACGAGGTTAGAGTCTTAGAGAACAGATGAAGAAAAACAAGAACAGAATCAGTGAGAATATTGAAGAGAGTGCATGGGATATGAGCAGGTGAGCAGGCCTTAAATTTCAATATTTTTAGGGCAAGGCCACTTTTCTGTAGGGCACATTTCTATATTACAGCACTGCAAATAGGAATAATTGGAAAGGGCACAGCAAATCTCCAAGGCCAATGAGAGGGGAATTGAGGCCAATTAAAGGGGCATCCAACTTCAAAGACCGTGGCCTTGGTGGCCTTGGATTAATTTAAGCCCTGGGTGAGAGCTGAAAGCGGCAGAGATGGGACAACTGTAAAAACTACTAATTGACACGGGCCGTCATTGTGAATGGAGGCTGCACATACCAGGCAGGCCAAATTAACCTTGGGTGTTCTGGAGATATTGAACAATTGAATTGCCCCAATTAACATTAGCTATCAACACATATTTGCCTTTTGGTGTATATAGCCATAATCTCTGAAACATAATTAGGAACTCTTTGATAATATTTTTCCTGTTTTTTCTTTTATAGTCGGAGAATGCTGGAATTTGCTGTAGACATGGTAGAGGGTGCTGGAACTTGTAGAGTACGTAAGCGAATTTCGAAGTGGAAAAATAGAAGACACATATCTTGGGTATACTCTGGGAATTTGACACCATTTTGGGTATTGACCCAGGGGCGGATCCAGCCGGCGTCGAGGGGGGGGGGCCCAATTTGTGAGAAAATATTGAGCGGCGCGTCAGCGCCGCGTTCCGCGCTTGCGCGGACAGGAGGAGTCTGAGGGGGATGTGTCCCCCTGAAAAGCTGAAGAAAAAAAAAAAAAATCGAATTTGTAAACTTAATTTGTGTGATTTGGTGTATACTTTTTGCCAGGATATCATTTAAAATCTGTGACTTTTTCCAGCATAAATTTATGATAGGAGGAAAAGACTGTAAACACAAGAAATGGGATGTGTGCAGTCCGCATAGTACCCCGTTGTGACAAAAAGTCTTTAGGACACTGGTATTCATGGCACAGGTACCTCTAGGCAGGCGCGTACGCAGGGGGGGGGGGGGGGGGGTTAAACCCCCTTTAGTTTTTTTTGTATGTGTGTATTTTAGAACAAACCCCCCACCTTCGGCGATTTCTTTTTTTTTTTTTTTGTGGGGGGGGGGGGGGGTTCAATGTCCTCTTACCACCCCCCCCCCCCCCCCCCGCTTATTCAGCGGCCAGCTGAGTCGTTGCGATTTTTTTTGGGACCAAAAAAAAGTGTCCTTTTACGCCCCCGCTTCGCTTATTCAACGGCTGGCTGAGTCGTTGCGAATTTTTTTGGCCCGATTTCAAAATGTTAAAACTCCCCTTGAAAAAATCCTGCGTACGCCACTGTGTAAGTGTTTAATAATTGATATTAGAGTACCTAGAGTACCATGATTCCCTCATCAAGATCAAGAGTCCACTGTGGCCCAGACTATGGCGTATTGTGGCTGTGGCGTAATTCATGAGTGTAGAAATATTCATCATACATTTATGCTAGAGGTAGAGCTATAGGCCTCAATATGCCGAACGTCACCTGATCTGAAGATAAAATAGGTCACGTGACTAGAATCACGACTTCGCATTTGCATGTGTTTTGCACTTGAGCGCAGTTACGCAACGACGCGATTGAGAGCATAGCATAGGCGAAGTAGATTTTTTTTTTGCCAGAGCCAGCTGATTCAAGTTTGTCAAAAGACTTAAATGAACAACTTGGCCTGTGTTTTGAAGTCTGGTAAGTTAATTGGTGCTCTTGAACTTTAGTACAATAAATATCTCTCTCAAACTTCAAAGTCTTTCACTTTGATCTGTTGATCTAATTTTATAAAATATAAACAACCAACATCTTTGTTTTGTCTTTACTTATTTAATCAATATCAGATGTAAATATGTTTCCAGTTTTTAATTGATTACAGTTTTTGTAATGCTGGTATAGTTATAACCTTGAATGTAACATTGAAACACAATGGAACAATTCTAAGCTTTCACATTTTTAAACCACTGTCACCATGGTCACTTTATTTTGTCTTCTTTTCTTGCAGCATGATGTCACTATCGAGGCTCATCGTAAGTGTATGCAGGGTCGCATGTCATGGTGGTCCAGATCCATGTAACTTAGTCAGGGCCCTCTCAACTTCATCCGTCACAAACAAGGTGAAATGATGATTATGATGATAATTGTGATAATTATTTCCACAGCTTGGGACTTTAATTTTACTAAGCTAGACTAGATCTACTCCATTTGTGTTAAAGTTGATATCCTAAGACAATCCCAAATATTGAGATAATTACATCAATAGAAAGCTTTTAACCCCCAGAATAACACTAAATGGTGTCCAACTGACAAAAACAAGTTTAGAATGGTGAATTTATGCGAGTAAACTCTACCAAACCGTCTAGTCTGAAACCCGGAAGTGCATGTATAGTTGGGCCTCTATCCGTGACGTCACGAACGGGACTCATGGGCTCAGTGAGAGTGAATGGCAGTGATATCCCTACGTAAATGCTATCCTGTCAGAGCTTAGATTTGTTGTTGTTAAGGGGTATATTTGATGGATTTTCTGTTTTCATTTGAATGAAGAATAACGAAGCAACATTTTCCAGTCGCTGATTTCTTTTTATATCCTCTTATTCACCTATTTGGTAGAGATTTAAGACGAGTTTATTGCTTGGGAAACAAGGTTAAATCATGCACGTATGAATAGGCGGATACATTATCTTGTCATCAGATAAAGGTACAGGAGCAGGTTTGCAAAACGAATAGGCCTAGAACTATGATAATACTTATCAAAGATGTGTTTGACTGCCTCAAAAAAGGATACCAGTTAAACATTTTATGTTGTAAAATATCAAACTTGAACGAGATCATGCAAGCACGCTTCCTCTATAATATTTTGACAACGTCTATTGATCGAACGATATTCACCGCGAGTGATGCGGCTCTTGCACGAACGTTTGTGAAGCGAGCGGAATCGGGAGGTAAGACCAGGCCGCTGCTCTAGGCGCTGCTTGCTTGTGATGGAACGTACGTGCGCTAGTTATATGTTTATCGGCAATTGCAAGAGAATGAAAACGACGTTACCAGCTAAGAAAAACAACTAACAAAGACTTGCTCCTGACTACCGGTGTCAGAATTGGTAGATGAAGGATCTTCAGGGCCAAAGATCGAAGGCGAAAGACATGGGGAAAAGGAAGAAGAAACCATCGGAAGATCGCTGTATGGTAATGAACTGGGAGGGAGGCGAGTTGGCTCAGTCGATAAAGCGTCCGTCTGTCGAACCAAAGATCCCGGGTTCGACTCCCACCCAAGCGGATGACTGAAACCTGCGTTGTGTGTTAACGTGCCCCTTCCCTTGTTCATAGACGCAGGTTATGTCAAGTGAAAAACACTCCGTCCCTCGGATAGGACGTTAAATGGAGGCCCCGTGTAGAGAAGAGTCACTACCTTTGCACGTTAAGAACCCACTGCACTATTCGTATAAGAGTAGGGGGAAACCCCGGTGTAGTGGTCCACCTGCACACCCCCAGTATAGTACGATAATACTCTGTAAAGAGGTCTGTACTCAAAAGGAAGAAGGGAGAAGGGAACTGTGCATGGGTCCATGCACTTACCAGACAGTTACTGTTCACTCCGTGCCTGGTCCGATTTCAACACCAAAACAAAAATTACATGGTGAAAATATCGACTAATAGCACATCTTTTTATAAATGTAATGCTTCCTGGGAGAAATTTCAATAGTTTAAACATATTTGTGGCTTACACAAAAATCTTGGAACCAGCGGGATTTGAACCTGCCATCTACTGCTTGCCGGGCAGCGACTCTACCACCAGGCCATCACTGGTCCATGGCACAGTCACGATGAACTAGAAACAAACACCCAAGATTTTTTCTGACTTGTTTTTCAATTACAGATCGATCAATCGATCTTATTTACTGGGTGTAAGCCACAAATATGTTTAAACTATTGAAATTTCTCCCAGGAAGCATTACATTTATAAAAAGTTATTGTCCTATGGCGGACTAATGAATATTAATAAGTCAGAATAAATCAGGAGAGCTTGGGTGTTTGTTTCTAGTTCATCGTGACTGTGCCATGGACCAGTGATGGCCTGGTGGTAGAGTCGCTGCCCGGCAAGCAGTAGATGGCAGGTTCAAATCCCGCTGGTTCCAAGATTTTTTCTGACTTGTTTTTCAATTACAGATCGATCAATCGATCTTATTTACTGGGTGTAAGCCACAAATATGTTTAAACTATTGAAATTTCTCCCAGGAAGCATTACATTTATAAAAAGTTATTGTCCTATGGCGGACTAATGAATATTAATAAGTCAGAATAAATCAGGAGAGCTTGGGTGTTTGTTTCTAGTTCATCGTGACTGTGCCATGGACCAGTGATGGCCTGGTGGTAGAGTCGCTGCCCGGCAAGCAGTAGATGGCAGGTTCAAATCCCGCTGGTTCCAAGATTTTTTCTGACTTGTTTTTCAATTACAGATCGATCAATCGATCTTATTTACTGGGTGTAAGCCACAAATATGTTTAAACTATTAATAGCACATCGTTGGCATGTATATGTCATAATTTTTAAAAGGGGAATTGATATTAATACTATGAAATATTATGGGAAGGTAAAGAATTGTACATAGAGTTATGATTTATTAGATTTTTCAGCCTTTGAAACAAAAATAAGTTGAAAATCGTATCACTCTGTATATGCTTTCTATGGAACATCCGGGTACGTGAATATATTTCCCGGACGTGATGTCATGTTAGTAGGCCAGCGCCGTGACTGATTTTTTATGCAAAGCGAGGCGGATATTTTCGACATTTCAATTAAGGATTTCGAGTAGCCAGAATTTTTTGGTGATATACTATATTTGAAAAACTTATAAATAACATATGCTTGCCGTAGGAAACAAATTAAGGGACATTTATTTGCTTAGAATATCAGCTTTAAAGACGGTAATAATGAAGAAACTGAAGAAGAACAAGAACAAGAAGAATGAGAAGAACGAGGACAAGGAGAACAAGAAGAAGAAGAAAGAAAAAGAAAGAAAAAGGAGGAGAAGGAGGAAGAAGAAGAAAAAGGAAAATGAGGAGTGGGAGAAGAATGAAGAGTAGGAGAAAAAAGGAAAATGCGGAAGAAATAGGAGAATTATAATACACAAAAACAGACTCCACACGAATATGTAAACTAAACTTAGCTTTAAAACTACGTCCTGCTTCTGTAGTAATATAAAAGTAGCCCAAGTTAATTTCATTTGTTACTTCTTTTTTTATTTTTAGTCTACTATTTTAGGAGCTCAAGAATCCATTGCAGCCATAGTTGGTTCCCAGAACGTATCTGCATCGGAAGCTGTACGGGAGCAACACAGTCATGATGAATCATATCACATGTAAGTTATAATGGAGCTACTCTCGATTCAATTCAATTCAATCAGGACAGAATTAATTTGATCCTAGAATTATTCTACTTGCTCTCTTTTGAATACCTTCTAACAGCATTAATATTTTAAATATTTTTAATAGTCAAACTTGCAGTGTATTGATAATACTCTGACACAGATATGATTTTGTTGTTTCTCCAGTAAAAGTAACTCAGCCATACACCTTGGCTCTTGAACAATCAGATTGCAAGGATTCTTTAACCCATTCTATAGTAGAATTTTTTCCATGAATAGCTTTAGCCAAGAATTGGTTTATATTTAATTCAAGTAACAGCTTTGTAGAACAACAAAAAAAAGGAATACATGTATTGTATTGTATTTATTAAACATCATTGATGTACATCAATATTCTGTTTATAGACATAGTTATAATCACTTTACAATGTAATGCAACAATCGATATATAAAACATAATATAAAACATTTACAACACCTTTCTAAATAAACAATAAGTCATGCAATACGAAATATGTAAATGAGAACTAAAACAAAAGCATAAGATTGTACACGACTACTTTGTTATAACACATAGTATCTAAAAATTACCCCTCATTGCAATTATGTTTTTGGTGAACAAAGAAAACCTATCTATTACAACTTCATTATCTAATCTCATTATAAATATGAATTTTTCTTGACTATCCAAATTACAAAAATTTTCTTCCAGATTACTAATTGTTTCTATAAAATCTACTCGTAAATCTTTATACTTGTCACATTTCATAATTATATGGAATTCATCTCCTACAAGATTCATATTACAGTCTTCACAGAATCGTAGATTCGGGGGAGTTTTTTCTGGTCTTTTATACCTTCCTGTTTCTATGGGTAAGTTGTGCGCGCTTAGACGTAGTTTGGTGATATTTTTTCTTAAATTTATATTTGGTATATGAGATAAATACTTTTCTTGCTTGATTGAGTTTTTAAATTGTCTGAGGGTTCTGAGTTTATTTCCTTTACGGGTATCCCTATCATCAAATAAGTCTAGTTTTAATTGTTCATCAAATCTCCTTTCCAAACAAAGTTTACATAACTTGACAAAATCTTTATGAGAAATTTGTATATTTTCAGGGTCCAATACGGTCTCATTTCCATTATTACAAATATTTAGTGAACTAAAGATATCCCGAATTGACATTAACCAACAGCTTTGTTCGTTATTTACTAATTTTTTGTTTTCTTCAAAAGATTTATAGACAAGGCCATTTTCATCCAAACTCCGTATTCGTATCCAATATTTGAGCATGTTTATTGCAATTTGAATAAGTTGAGGATGCCTTCCAATTTCAGCTGAAACTGCTAAATTGCTGCATTTGCGGTTTACCCCTAAGATATTTTTACAACACTGAATGTGTACTTTCTCAAAATCGTTTTTATAATACAGTCCTGTTTTCCCTGTTTCTATTTGAAGAATTTTCTTCATGTCTATTGCACTAGCACCCCAAATTTCGGATCCATAAAGCAAAATTGGTTGTACAGTTGCATCAAACAGGTGTAATAAGGTTTTAATACTGGGCGTATAATTGCCGAAAGATTTATAAAGTTTAAATAATGCTCTCCTGGCCTTATCCGCTAAGTCCCTTGTCGCCATTTTGAACGATCCATTATTACTAAAAACAATGCCTAAATATTTCATTTCCTTTACCGAGGTAAGTTTTTCCCCGTTTATTTCAAAATCACTCTTATCATTCAACCTGCCTGACTTATTACATATCATTATTTTAGTTTTGGTGACATTAACATTCAACATCCAAGAGTTACAATATTGAGTGAATTTATCTAAACAGTATTGCATTCCTTGAGGGGATTTAGAAATAATTGCTAGATCGTCTGCATACATTATGCAGTTCAAGTCCTTGTCATGTAGCGTTACTGGTTCACTAACTGAGGTATCAAAAATATCTACAACATCATTTAAAAACATATTGAATAATGTCGGGCTAATGACACACCCTTGTTTTACTCCGGTATTCGTATTGAAACACGAGGTGACGCCCTCGTCTAGTTTTATGGATACTTTACATTTTAAATACATGTCATGTAGCACTCTCAGAAAATTACCACCAATGCCTTGTTTTAACATTTTATACCAAAGACCATCCCTCCAAACATTGTCAAAGGCTTTCCTTAAATCTATAAAACATATATATAAACCTTTCTTATCATTCTTTGCCCGGCCTCTTACATATTTATCTATTATTGTTTTTAGAACAAACATGTGGTCAGACGTTCTGTAGCCCGCTCTGAACGCAATTTGATTGGGTTTATACAGTTCATTGTCTTCAAGGAACTGTACTAAACGTCGGTTTAAAACCGAACAAAATAATTTGCCAAGACAGCTGGATAGGCATATTCCTCGATAGTTTGAGGGGTCACATACAGACCCACTTTTATAAAGCGGTTTTAGAAGGCTCACTGACCAGTTTTCAGGGAAACAACCACTAATTAAGATTAAGTTAAATATCTTTGCTAAAATCGGTGTCAAAACAAATCGGCTTGCCTTTAGCATTTCGTTTAAAATTGAATCATTTCCTGGGGCCTTATTTCTTTTCAATTTTTCAATACATCCTAGAACTTCGTTTGGAGTTATCCTAAAATCTAAAGATGAGAAGTTTTTTTGCAGTATTGCGTCGTCCGTAAAGTTTTTAATTTCTTTTTGTTCTTTTGACAGTTTTGGATTCTTGTTCATAAGGTTCTTGAAATAGTCAAACCACATGTTTGGTTGTATACTGTTTCCAGGTCTTTTCTTTTCAGTGTGTAAATTTTCTAGATCCTTTATCAGATTCCAATATTCCTTAGGGTTTTCACTATACAGAGTATCCAATTTGTCTATGATCTGATTTCTCTCTTTGCGTACTATATCTCTCAACTTCTGTTTTAACATTTTTTTCTTAGCGTAATACAGTTGTCTGAGGCCTCGATCAAAAGGGTTTCTACACACTTGTTTGCACAGCGTCTTTACACGACGCCCTAGGGCGTAACATTCGGCACTTAGTATTCTTCTTCTTTTCTTCCGTTTCTTTCTTACTCTGTGTATTTTTTGCCTTATTCTAGCTTTATCGGCAGTTGTTAAAATACAGTTTGTAAAGTCATTCACTGCGCTTTCGATACCTTGACTATTTGGCTCATAAACTATTTCTTTTATTTCCTTTATTTTATCTAATACGAGGGGTATTCCCAGAGCTTTTATAAAAGCTTCGTCGCTTATATGGGACTCCCATATGTAGGCTTTCGGGTGTGGTTTTAACACCTGGTTTTCAACTCTACATGAATTAGTATTTGTATAGATACTCGATTTAAGGGTTGTAACAATGGGTTGTAACATGTATACATTGGTAGAAATCGTGTAAAATGTTGCTCGGTAGATAGCAGCCAGAAAGTGAGTGACCCTTATACATGTACATGCAAATGGCCGACCTAAAATGTATAAAACTTCAATGTACGTTCCAAATAACAATGACATTACAAAATAGACAATAACCACAGTGTAATAACACTTGTATGACTTGGTATTCTTATCTTGGTATTCAGCCCAGTTTCGTCTCCAGATCTAGTTGTTTGGCCCAGATCCACAGAGGAAGTGAGCCAAGTGGTCCAGATATGCAGGGATCACCATACCCCAATCATCCCGTTTGGAACTGGAACTGGACTTGAGGGAGGTGTCCTTGGTCAATCGGTAAGGGGTCTTATTAAATCTAGATCTTCTTCCCATTCTTGTGTGAAATTCTTCCGAATATGATTTAAATCAAGGTTTTAGAATTGATTTTAAAATCTCAATACTGATCACTTCTTCTGCATGAGTGAACTTTAAGGGACTTACTGGTTTAAGTTTGAGTTTATGTCTTATCCGAGGAATTCAGATGCAGATTCGGATGCAGATGATTCATGCCCTTGACGATTCTGAGATGTAAGTGCACCATGACTTGATCACAAACCAGGGTCAAACTTTCTTATCGGAGAATAGGAGATGTAAAATACTCAAAGCTCCAGGAAACTACTTATGCAGCAGGCTAAAAGATTATTTTTAATTAATTTTACAAATCTATTTGATTTGTCATCTATTTTGACTCTCTCTATCTCTCTCTCCTCTCTCTCTCTTCCTCATTTCCCTTCCCCTCTCTTCCATCCCCTTTCTCTTTATCAGGGATCAGTTTGTATAAATCTAACCAAGATGGATGAGGTGTTAGACCTTCACACAGAGGACTTTGATGTGACCGTCCAGCCTGGTGTGACCAGACTAGCCCTTAACCATCATCTCAAAGACCATGGCATGTGGTTTCCAATCGGTAAGATCTTAGGGGAAAGTTCCTTGGGGGATCATAGTTTGGAGAAGCAAATTTATGCAAATACTCTCCTTTATTTATATGAGTACCGGTATGAGTTATACGATTGATATTCCTGCATGACGTTTTTAACATTTCTAAACCAGGATAAATCAAACACTAGAAATATTCAAATGATACTTTTACTAGACACTAAGAATCATGTTTCAGGACATTTCTTAAAAACATTGATCTTACCAATTTGTATTTAAGTCTCAATCGTTTGAATGGATTAAATTTATTAGATTCATATTTTAAATCTTCATTCTCATCTGATGGTCATCTTATTATACAACAGTGGTTTTATAGGCTTTTATGACAGTTTTGTGCAGTTGCCTCTCTCTACCCTGGTGAGTTCACATAGTATACCACTTGTCCCATACTTTCAGTTCTTTGAACTTAATATCATCCTTGTTCTAGACCCTGGAGCTGATGCGTCTCTTGGTGGTATGGCAGCAACGGGTGCATCAGGGACCAATGCTGTCCAGTACGGTACCATGAAGGAGAATGTCATCAACTTGGAGGTTGTGCTTCCTGACGGGTCTATTCTGCACACTGCAGGAGAGGGCAGTAGACCAAGGTAGTTAGGAATCATGATTGATTTGATTGATTGATTGATTTGATTTGATAGGATTGATTGATTGATTGATTGAATGTCATCAACTTGGAGGTTGTGCTTCCTGATGGGTTCATTCTGCACACTGCAGGGAAGGGCAGTAGACACAGGTAGCTAGGAATCTTGGTTGATTGATTGATTTGATTTGATTTGATTCGATTTTTATTTGATTTAATTGGATTTGATAGGATTGATTGGGTGATTGATTGATTGATTGAATGTCATCAATTTGGAGGATGTGCTTCGTGATGGGTCCACTCTGCACACTGCAGGGCAGGGCAGTAGACCAAGGTAGTTAGGAATCATGATTGATTGATTGATTTGATTTGATAGGATTGATTTGATTTGATTTGATTTGATTTGATTTGGTTTGATTCGATTTGATAGGATTGATTTGGTGATTGATTGATTGATTGAATGTCATCAACTTTGAGGTTGTGCTTCCTGATGGGTTCATTCTGCACACTGCAGGGAAGGGCAGTAGACACAGGTAGCTAGGAATCTTGGTTGATTGATTGATTTGATTTGATTTGATTCGATTTTTATTTGATTTAATTGGATTTGATAGGATTGATTGGGTGATTGATTGATTGATTGAATGTCATCAATTTTGAGGATGTGCTTCGTGATGGGTCCACTCTGCACACTGCAGGGCAGGGCAGTAGACCAAGGTAGTTAGGAATCATGATTGATTGATTGATTTGATTTGATAGGATTGATTTGATTTGATTTGATTCGATTTGATTTAATTTGATTTAATTTAACTTGATTTGATAGGATTGATTTGGTGATTGATTGATTGAATGTCATCAACTTGGAGGTTATGCTTTCTGATGGGTCTATTCTGCACACTGCAGGGGAGGGCAGTAGATACAGGAAGCTAGGAATCTTGGTTGATTGACTTAATTTCATATGATTGATTGATTGGACGATTGATTGATTTATTTATTGACTGTACATCATCAACTTCAGGTGAAATTTGAAACCCTCAGGTAAGGGGGTCATTAGATTTGACCTCTGGTTGTACAAATGTCTAGACACTGTCTACATATATTCCCATTCTGTATTGCCAGCATATTTTGTATGATTTTGTTTTCTATCACAAACAGGAAAAACTCTGCAGGCTACAACTTGACAAGTCTTTTTGTGGGATCAGAAGGGACGCTTGGTATCATCACCAAGGCAACGCTCAGAATATACGGTATGCCTGAAATGGTAGGTATAATATTGTTATGTAATCCCAGAGAAAAGATTCATGACAAATTGTAATGCTTGCTTCATGTCAATTAAAGCCTATCTTGTCCAAAAATGAAACTTAAAATTGTCTAATTATGATTCAGATTTAAATCGTACATGCTTTTTCCCTGGTGCTACAGTGTAGCCAACCATCCATAGTCGTGTTTTATCAAAAATAAAAAACTCATCTGATGAGAATTGGAATTAGAATTAGTTTTCTTCCAATAAACAATTCCATATGTTAATAGGGCTAGCAGTTATACTGTATAGAGTACATTCATAATTGCAGAGTAGGAGAAATATACCGTATTTGCCGGCGTAAAGGCCGCACTGCGCATAGGCCGCACCCCCAACTTTGACATTTCGTAGAGAGAAAAAAAAAAAAAAAAAAAAGGAAAAAAAAAAAAATGGACCAAAGAAAATAATCATAACTTTCTCGTAGAACTCTATTTTACCTAAAAAACTAATACCAAAATTATCAATCATTTTATAAATTTACAGGAAGTTTACCTAAAAAATGATCGTAATTTAGCAAATCTTCATCGATTTTTAGGCAGATTAGCACATTCATTGGACACTAGAGGGCGCTTCGCATGCATACCGAAACATGAATGGCCTGCCATAACCAAGCTGTGGCCATAATGTTATCCGGTCTTACCCCTATCGTACCGCCAAATGGAGAAAATAAACAAGCTTTTGTATTGTTATTAGAGATCTACTGAGGTTAGTTTGTCGCTTTAATTAATTAGATAGTCTCAATTATAATTCAGAATTATCTTACTGAAAAGTTAAGAACACCGACGATTGCGCGCTGCATCTCTGAAGCTGTGTTGGATTTGTTGCAACTCCCAGCCCGCTAGCTCCCCACCACAGAGTGTGTGAGCGAGGTATGATTTTGGTTACCGGGCCATGCGCTGACTAAGCCAAGGATATTTTTACAAGTACGACTTTTAGTACGAGTTTCTGGTCAGTTTTCTTCTTATTTCTTTGGTTGCACAACGATTAAAAAGATAACTTCTTCAAATTTGCTGCTGACGTGGTTCAGACTAGATCTTGTCCGATGTGTTTTCAAGTCAATTTTGTTAATATATTTTTTTGTATGAAGTTGCCTACAAATAATGGACGTGCTGTTTTGACTTGCGATTTTTACTGTTTCGGCGTATACGCCGCACCCCGACTTTTTGATATTTTCTCTTCCAAAAATACTGCGGCCTTTACGCCGGCAAATACGGTAATGAAAAAGCAAAGCTAGTTTTGAGGAAGACCCATACCATCTAAAAGCATAATTTCTCACTGTTTAAAGCACACATCGGAATACAGCAGATATAACCCGGTTGTTACTGCAAACCCAGACTATAGCAACATGGTTAAATAATTCCTACCTATTGTTTAATCATGTTTGTGGCTTACACAAACATGTTTAAAAACAATTGAAATTCTCCAGAAAGCATATATATTAGCCTACATTTATAAAAAATAAAAAATTCTACCTATTTTTGGCTTATTACTGCACCTGGGATGAGAGAGCTATACCTACAGACATATGCTTACATTGTCTGAAAGACATTGTATTAGCACAACATTTTATTTAAAAATGCTGTGAAGAGTACAAACCACATTACCACACCGCAGTGTCCCACACATGACATTTTGTGTTTGTGTTTTTATAGATGATGTCGGCTGTGTGTTCCTTTGATACAGTTAATGCAGCCGTAGAGTCAGTAACACAAGTGCTACAGTGTGGAATCCCTATTGCAAGGATAGGTATGTAATCGCTGATCCGAGATATATGCTCAGATAACAAAAAATTCTTCTCAGAAACCTTGTTTCTTCTTCGAAAGGATTTAGTAGAATTATGGTGGAAATTGGGTTGTGGGAATAGTGATCATAATAATATGCCCGTACTGTCTCTTGTATAGCACAAACAACTTCCAAGAACCGTGTCGGGCTCATGATGCTCACATTGTATTCTGGCTGTAGCTATAATAGCCGAGAACCAACTGCATGGGCAGAGAATGTTTATGACATGAAGTGGAATTAGACTGCAAAAGTGCACAAATTTGTAGAGAACAAGAACGTTGCACTAGGCCTCTTGACTGAGATAAAGATAGGTAGGACAGATAGATGATAGATAAAGGTAGCTAAGATACCATAATGGTACTATTTTCTATTCCTTTTTGGTTTTTTCAGAGTTTCTGGATGAAAAAGCTGTAGATGCAACAAATAAATACAGTAACCTGAATAACAAGGTGGCTCCTACTCTCTTCCTGGAGTTTCATGGCTCGGAGGCAAGCATCAAAGCACAGATAGAAACAGTTGGTAAGTAGATTCATTGTATATTTCAAAGGGGAAATCCACCCTGATATTTAGTTGGTTTTAGTAGAAACGTACAAAATCTATACAGTCATCATAACAAAGAAAATAAAAATTATGAAATTGTACAGAGCAAATTAGAGGGATACGTCACAGTGTTGCCAATTTGTGTTTGATTGATAGCAACTTCAAAAATTATTAACTTTCTCAGGTTTTTTGTACAGAATTTGCTCAAATTTTTTATGACTTTTTCATTTCTTTTTCCTGCTTCTATTAAAACCAATATAATATCAGGGTAGACTTCCCCTTTAAGGGCAAACCAACCTTTGTAGCAAATTAGAGGAATGCAGAAAAATCAGAGAAACAGATCAATGACAGGTTGGACAAATATGTCTGGTATGCAAAATAAAACATGTGAATGGCCCAGTGCGAGGAGCATAATATGACAGGGAAGACATATATGTGAAGCAGAAGACTTGATCTGTAGATATGTAGAACATGACAGACAGAATCTGATAACTATTTAAAATGATGATAGTTAGGGTATGGATGGTGAGGACAGATAATATTTTTTTAAATATACATTCTACTTTCCAAATTAAATTAATTTGCTGATTTTTAATTGATTTTCTTTTTTGGGGGGAGGGAGGGGGGGGTACTTTGTTTTAGAAGAGAATTCATGATAATTGATGTATATTAATGCAGTACTTTTCATTCATTATATCTCCTACTGTGAGCTAGATTAAAATTAATTGTGTTTTAAAGGTAAAGACCAGTTATGGTCATGCGATTGAATTGTGAAAGAAACGTTGTGGAATCGATCAGAAAAGGTTGATCATCTAGCATCTAGCATCTGCAAGGTTCTGGAATCATCAAAATGATAAGAAATTTGGCCTATTCTTCGTAAAGTTACAAGCACTATACACAGAAAGATGTATATGGGACTACCCTATATCCCTCACAGGACCATGAGAGAAACAAATTTACCAAATATATGAATTAGTAGGCGGTTTCCCGGCAAATTTGTTATCATCATATATTAGTCAAAACATATTCTTTCACATGATTGGTAATGAGAGCTTCCATTTCATTTTTTGAAATTGGGGCGTTACCAATACTGGTCTTTACCTTTAATCGAGTTAACGCCCTTTTTTATGGCTCTAAGCACACTCTAATCAAAGATTGCATTCCTTCTTGCAGGTGACATTGTAGCAATGAATGGAGGTTCCAACTTTGCATGGGCTGACAAAATGGAAGATAGAAACAAGTTATGGAAGGCCAGACATGATATCTGGTACGCCAGTCTTGCCGTGCGGCCAGGATGCAAAGTACTAGAAGCTATACTATAATACTGTATAACCAGAAATCTTTAAGAGCATGAAATGTTTGCGAAACGCGGCAAGTGGTGAAGATTCATGGCAGTTTGTTTGGAAATTGCTTGTATTACAGCTGTCATTGATCATTCACCAAAGTTTCATGCCCTGATAGTTTCTGGTTTTCAGTCTGAACTACCAGTTTACTAAGGGCAGCAAAAGAGGCTAGGAATTATGTCAAACACAAAGATTGTTTTTTTTTGTTCTTTCTTTTTTCTTCAATGAAGGATAAGCATTTGTTCTTCGTTTTAGAAAGGTGAAGGGGAGTTAGCAAATTATTTTCTTTGTTTTTGGCTGTACAGTGTTCACTCATTACATATTTCTAATTTTATCCATTATGGCCTCCCACCATAGTTTTCGGCTTAAACCATGTTCATTAATTAAGTTAATTATTAAACTGGCCAATCATCAAAAAGGCAGAGTCATTTGCACTTTCGCTTTTCACTTTTAAAGAATTATCCTGTAATTAAAGGTGGCTTTTTTCTCATGTAATGCTAGCACTAATATTAGGGATATTAGTTTCAGGCGGTTCACAGATTCAGGCTCTGTTGTTTCAGGCTTTTTTTTGTAGAAAATATCTGTAGGGCCGGCTTCAGTATGTCTGGGACTGGCCTAGGGCTCATTGATCATTCCAATATCGAAGGCAAAGTGGGGGTGGGGGGGGGGGGCAATACAAATTGTTATTACGTTTTCAAATTTACCAACTGATATTTTTCTAGCGATCCACATGAATGTGTTAATGGAAACTCTGTCTGTTCTCATCTAGGGCTTATCTACAGATGTGTGTGTGCCAATCTCTCAGATGCCTCGGGTCATACTTGAAACCATTGACGACCTTCAGAGGATGGGTTTCATGTGTAGGTACCATTTATTCAGTACACTGTAATGGTGTCATAGTCTTCTTGAGGTTTACTTTTTCTGTTTCTCTCTTTAAAAAAATAATCACACATGAACAAGAAAGAATCAAAGTATTTAGTTTAAATTCTCACCTGTTGACTTAAACAGACAACTTTAGGAAGAAATGCTTATGCTGTATTACTGTTTATTAGACAACAAAGTAAGAGAACTATTTAACTATTGCAATTTCAACTTGCTTTGAGCCTCTGCATCTTGCATGGGGGAATTTAATCTGTGTGTATGTGTATACAGTATATCAAATAACATGGATAGCTTTAGATTCTCCTCATTTTTTTAAAAACATATGGATGAGAAACTAGGATTCAAAATTGCTTGACCTTTCAAAAGAAATTTAATTGGAACACCTAATGTCATTTTATCTTTGTTGCATGATGACAATCCACAATCAGCCACAAATTATTTCATTTCCCAGTGTGACCTCTATGTCCTTTGTTATTTTCACTTTCAGATACCATAGTTGGCCATGTTGGTGATGGTAATTTCCATTGTTTGTTGATGATGGATAGAGAGGGCGATGAGATCAAGAAGGCAAAAGAATTCACCCACATACTTGGAAGGTAAGCATGTAAAGGGCACAAGTTCCTTCTCTCTTGCAAATTGTCTGTTTCTAAAAAACAATGGGTATGTAGATTACATCAATCAAGTGTCATTGTCTATAGGCCATTTGCAGACATTGATGTCGCCATAGCTTATTTTTGGATCTCTCGAAACTACATCTGCATGTGTTCTGTGTTCCATTGTTGCAAACATGACAAAGTAGCCATTTTGTTTGTCAAAATCTTCAAAATTACAAATAGAAATTAATTCACAAACAAACAGAGCACTCAAAAGGGCTCCAGTAATTTGTACTAAAAAATAGGTCTGGTGAAAAAGTAAATGATACATAGAAATTGTTTAAAGGGAATCACACTTCCTATATGTTCAACAGAGCTTTTATGAACAAAATTTTGTTTCACTGTTGTGCAAGGGTATTGTGCATTAAGAAGTAATTATGTGTTTGTTTTTTGCTCTTGTGATTTTATAGGCGGGCCATATCTGCTGGGGGTACCTGCACAGGGGAACATGGGATCGGCCTCGGCAAGAAACAGCTCCTGATCGAGGAGATCGGCGACGTCGGAATAAATATCATGAGGCAGATAAAGCATACCATAGATCCATTGAACATCATGAACCCTGGAAAGGTCTTATAGGACTAGTTTCTGCACCCTTATGGTGGCCATATTTTTAGTGCCTTACCAAACAGCCTTGGACTTTGTAAACTGTATCACTTTTGTAACATTATGAAAGCAGGAAGGTCCTTTCATACTTTACCCCGAGCAAGACAGGACTCCTGATATACAAAAATTGGTGGTGTCGTGATCAACATAATGAAACAGATTGAATACACCATTGATCCAGTGCCTGAACTGAATATTAGTAACCCCTGGAAATACCTTATAGGGTTGCTGTTTTGCCGCTGTGGTTGTCTAATTTTGTGATGGCTAACCGAGCAACTGTGGATTGTATCTAATACATAATTACATTTTCGTTAAAGAAGGAAGGACCTAAACCTTGAAACAGGTCCTGGTTCAAGAGATCGCTGATCCAGAACATGAAACGGCTGAGAGCAGTCATACTGGGGACATCCGCTCAGTAGTCTAAGGGTCCATGAAGCTAATTATGGCCCACCGGCTCAATAACCCACAAGACTGACAATGTTGGTCATGTGGCTGTCCGATATTTTCAAGGGTTACTAATCTCTTTGGTTGCCCGTCTAGTGGGCTGTAGCTTTTTGCATACCAATACTCATTTTTTGAATTCATTCTTTTTTTTTGACAGGTTATCATAGTAAAAATTCCCCCGACACCTTGCTTACAGTTCGTTGCCAATCATACCCTAGATATTTTGTGTTGTGCTATACAAAAAGATACAGAAAAGCTTGAATAAGTTTTCCTGAAATAGAACTGGTTTCATATTGTGACATTTGTTTTAAGGAAGCATAGTTTGTGGCAAGTTTTCAAAGGAAACCTAGAATAAAAACTTGACAATTGTCAATCAAAAATTCATTTTAATACTTGTTTATTAACATGATTGCACAATGAAAGTATAACTTTTACAGAGGTTTTAACAAAATTTCCTTAATATTTGGCCTAAATGTATAGGAAATGATGAACTGAATTGGTTTCATGAAACTGACAATCAATCAACTTGAACTCTAATGTGGAATATGAAAAAAGTTTTGTGCAAAACTATGTATGACGGGAGTTGCGAGTCTGGACACTTGAAAAAAATTAATCTGTCACTTTTGCCTAACCATTTTAAGTATCTGTCATTTATGATATTGTCCAAGTGATACCTGCCAACCCTCCCGAATAATCCGGAATATCCATTTTTTCTTGATTTTTAGGACCCCAAAATGCGGGATATCCCAGATTTTCAAAATTTTGATTTATCATATGCCGCGATGTGAGAGTTCACGTATTGCGTGCGTTGAAGGGCTGCATAATTGAGCAGCGAATTTGTATTCGCTTTTTTGCAAAGATTTACCGCGTATTGCCAGTTACACTGCCGCTGCATGTGCGAACACCTGTTAAGGGTACAGATTTCTTATTTTCGAAGACATACCGTGCTAAAAATTCTTAATTCTCATTTTCAAATGTTGGCAGGTCTAATCATTAGTGAAATATTTTTTAAAACATGTTTAAATTAATGTTTGGAAACAACTGTCCGGATAAGCAAGTGACTCTCTGACAGGACATACAATGTGTTGGTGTATAACCTCAAATCTTTTCCAGTCTTTGTTGTGGATAAGTCAAATAAGTTTGACCGTTTATAAGCCCAAATCAGATTGTTGTCGTACATGCAACAGTTCTCTGTGCAACTCATCTTAATACTTATTTAGTTATGAAATAATTTTATCATAGCCCATTTCCTCTCTGATTTGGTTTTCAAGTTTAAATGTATGTATCATTTAGCCTAAGATTATATAAACAGACTCATAATTGTGACTGTACTACTAGGAAGAAATTGTAAACTGCTCTGTAATTTTTTTTTTTTTGTTGTTGAAAATGTTTCATTTGTAATATTGTGCAATAAAAAATGTCTACTTCCTCATGATTTTAATATGGAAGCTGACATTTTCTTTTATATGGTAGTGCCAAAATGAATGTTTTTGATCATAAATTTTCTATAGAATATTTTACTTCAGAGTCCAGGGGGGTGTTTCACAAAGATCCTAAGTTGAACTTATCTCTAAGTTGGACTTAACAATTATGGAAAGCCATTAGCATCCTTGAAAATGTTTTGTAAAAGTAATTTTAAAAGGCATTAAATGTTGATTCAAATCATTCATGTTTTCTATTATCATTGGAAATTTCATGTTCTTGATGTGGAATTTATGAAAATTCTAAAATACTTGAATTTTTTCTTATGAATATATCTCATTGTAAGGCTACAAATGGCTCTCCATAATATTTAAGTCCAACTTAGAGTTAAGTTTGACTTAGAATCTTTGTGAAACACCCCCAGGGTGTGAAAGATGAACTCTGCTGGATATGAATTCAGCTGGCTGTGTTTTGACAGACTAAACACTTTGTATATTAAATTGTATTTTGTATACCGGTACTAACAATCTGATTGAAAGGTTTTTGACTCCTTTGTACTATATGATGTGCATGCATGTGCTTTGTGTTTTTGGAAACAATCGTGACAATTATACTAATGACCATGAATCAGTCTTTTATTACAGACGTTGTTGTGCATGGTGATGGTTATATGATGATGATTAAGTCAATAGTCCCATATTAACTTTTTCCTGCAGCCCTCGGCCCCAAAATTTCGCAAGGCACATGTCGAAAATCAATGCTAAAACCCCAATCTTCCCCTCCCACTAAAAAAAAAAAAGTTATAAAATCTTCAAGAACCGCTTTTGGGTGAACCCTTTAATAGCGACCCCCAGGCCGAAAATAACAACCGAAAGCGACTTGAACGAAAGCTATCATTAAATCTTGCTGAAAGTTGTGGAACCGAGAAAGCCGAAACAGCCTTCATATCAACCAATTTTTCATACGAAATTAATGCAGCTATGGATATTTGTATTCAGTTTAGGAAAGAATAAATATCGATAACCATGACTTACGCAACAGAACCTGAATTAGAGGAAAGAATCGGTCCACTTTCTTTGATTGCTTTGTACGTGTTCCTGACCGTGCTCATATACCTCATCGCAGTGTATCGTCGCGGGAAGCGACGGGAGGAAGACAATGAGCGAGTGGGTCGAAATCGGGATGGTAGAGCTGAGAAGACAAGGACAGTATTACTCGTAATTGCGCATCCAGACGATGAATGCATTTTCTTCGCGCCTTCAATCCTGGCACTCAATTCCAATCTTTCTACATCTGTACATATTTTGTGTCTTTCCAATGGTAAGTGGACCGAAGTTTGTCGAAATTGAAAGAAATTACGTTTTGTTGTTTGTTTTTTGCTGATATTTGATAATAAATTATATTGTCCCTTTTTTTTTTGGGGGGGGGGGGGGGGGGGAGGTTGCACTAAAGATAGCAATCAAGAATAAAATGGCTGAATTCCCAATATATGTTGTGGTAGTGAGTGACTTATGACTAGCATGTACCGGTAGTCTTTGATTTGTAATTTGTATGAAGACCAATCATCAATGTGATTGATAATGAGACTGACATGTGCATGATTGATGCCATTCTCGCGGATATTGCTATGGCCACTAGTATGGTAGTGGTTGATGGAAATAACCATTTGGTATAAAGTGAAGCTGAGTAGCTGGCATTTGTCAACCTCCCTTCAGTTTAGGCTTTAGAAGTAAAGGTGGTCAGTGGAGCCAGATGCATGTACTCTTTAGACTTTAAGAGTCGCAATGAAACAACTATCAAATTCAAATACAACTCGCCAGAGGAGACTGAAGTGAAGCTTTCGGTCTTGTTCGTGTCGTGGGCCATTGTATTGTATTTAAGATATTAATTATAATACATTAACAAAATAAATTGGATTGGAGTCTTCAAAGTTTTCGAATGTTGTATTACTTTGCCACAATCAGAAAAGATGTGCATGCTTAGTTTTCTGCTCAGATTCAGAAGAGTAATATAAATTGGTCATATAACCTTGTTGACAAAGATCTTTTGTACATCATACTTATTCACCTTAATACTTTCTGCCTTTTGAATGTATAGGGGACTACTACGGAAAGGGAGAGTTAAGGGAGAAGGAACTGATTCAAAGCTGTGCAATCCTTGGTATCCCATCATGCAATGTGACAGTGTTGAATGAGAGGTAAGTGCATTGAATTCCAAAAGTTCACTTGAAGTTCAAACTCACATACACATTAGGAAATAGAATTGATAATTACTGGAATGTTTGTTATAAGATTAGGAACGGTAATACACTTAATTATATCATTAATGATCATACAGGGGATTGGGAAAAGCTAAATTATTCCTTACATAGACTAGAGTTCGATAATTTAGTTCAATGTAACAGATATGTGATACTGAGAAGCTCATTGATCTGTTCGTCCTTTGCTCTGAATAACGAGGTAAGGAGATACTTCATGTACTTTTAAAGACAAGAACTTGAGCAAGTTAATCTTTAAATTCCTTACCACTGTTCATTTTATGTTACCTCCTGTAATTTAATCATGTACATGTACATGTAAATATAGTCGGAGAGCTTGGTTGGTATCATGTCTCTTACTGCTGATATGCTTCTTAAATCTAGGTACAATCAGTCCCTTTTTGTTTATTTCACCAAGCTGTATTTTTAATTCCTACAATGTATGCTCTAATGATACTTCTAAGTCTAACACACATTATATGCTTGTGGAAATGACTAGGTGAATGAAAAACAATTAAAGTTCAAGTTGTCCATCAATTTATACACATCATGATTGTTCCATAAACACTATATTTCACAAACTTTGTTCATACCTGCAGTTCTCTACCAGATGACCCCAATGTGGTATGGGACGAGGAGCTTGTCAGCATACTAGTTCTTCATCAGATCGTCAAGTGCGATGCTCAAATGGTATGTATCAGTTCTATGTTTCAGCCTTGTTTTCAGGGAATTCCCCACGCCAGTCTCCCTCCACAGACATACGCTGTCTCCGCCTCCACTTCTCTCTCTCTCTCTCTAGATCTCTTTCTCTTTCTCACTCAAAGAAGAAAATTAAGATAAAATCTAGAGTGTGTTATATCTACTCTAATTCATATTCTGCCTCTGAAAGGGGTATATATTTGATAAGAGTGTTAAAAGATAAGAGAAAGAGAGAGGGTGTGGGGAGGGGGCGGTGGTTGGTGGCGAGGGGGGAAGACACCCATTTTATCTTAATGTTGTTCTATGTATTCTCATTATGAATGCTATAATTTTGTTTTAAAATAGCAACAACAAAAGAAATGCTATTTCTCTTTATTGAAGTTTCGTTTTTTGCCTTCTATTTTTACTTTATTCTCGCTCAAATGCTTTTTCAGCATTGACATTGTTTCATTTAATGCAATTGTTTGCAAAATTCTCTTGAAACACACAAATGAGAAACAGAGGAGAGGGGTAAGACCTTGTCTCCCAAGAAAGCAGATATTTATTATTTTGTGTAAAAGAGAAATAGATATATTGATCAACATTCACACATTCATATAATACATGAGTATTATATGAATGAGTATAGAGTGGTGAAGTGTGACGTCATCAAAAATCTATTTTTAGAATTTCTCAATTTTTTCTTCATATTCCGAAAGAACATCAAAAATAACATCTGAATGAATATATGTCCTATGGGAACTCAGTGTTATATGCTCTGGCTCCTAAGGAGCCAGAGCATATAACACTGAGTTCCTATGGGGAGTATATTTATTCAGATGGTCATATCTCAGCCAATACTTAACATATTCAATTGGTTTTCGACATTTGGACATTATTTTTGAAATCATAAAAATAGATTTTTATGACGTCACAGCTTCGGTACTGTATATTTCAGTTATTTTGTTGTAGCCAGATGTGTTCAATTCTACTACCAGTATTTAAAAAAAAATAGATCGAACGTGAACACACATGATTCTAAATTTGTATTTCCAGGTTCTTACTTTTGACAAACATGGTGTTTCATCTCATCCTAATCACATAGCAGCTTACAGAGGTGTTAGGTAAGATGATTTCCCCTCTGCATTTTCATTAAAAATAGATTACAGTCTACAGAGCATATTAACAGTTTGATGGAGAGATGATTTACTACTATTTTCCTTCCTACATGTACTGTTGTCTTTAAAAGGAAGGTATTGTCGCAGCGACCATATAGAAAGAAGAAATTGTTGTACAAATTTTCAGTAAGAAGGTAATTGCCAAAAATTTCTAGTAATCATTTCTTTATTCAAGATGAAAAGAGTTAAATGGATGTTTTGTCATCTCACCCAAAGTACGGTAATTGTAAACATAAGTTGTTATTTTGAAATAAAATACACTTTTTTTATCAATATCTTTCTCAAGAATAAAGATGTCATGATGGGAGCACGTTCTAATTTTAATTTCAGCACTCAAAAGCTGATAAGTGCCTTAGAAAACTAAATAGAGCTTGAGGAAAAATGTTGTAAAATCACCCTGATAATATACTAGTACATGTTCTCTGCAGAAAATGAAGATGGTTAGTGAACAAAAGAGTATTAAGTTTGAACTTTTGTTCTTTCTCAGAAAACTGGTTGTTGAACGTCAACTTCCCTCAGGTGAGTACTTCATGCTGTCTCTTTTTTTGTGTGTGTTTATGTTATTATTACATTGTTTGAAAATTACCAAATGTAATATGAATACTCGGTGTAAGCCACAAATATGTTTAAATAATATGAATATTGTTTTAATCCTGCCCAGATAAGGGATCTGTTTACATTCTGTGGGTATAATTAGATGTGTGCATACACAAGAACATTACACTTAAAAAAGGAATTACACCCATAGGAGTTGTGATAGTACATACTTTTCTATAATGAATTTAGGTGAGTTCTGAAAACTGTGTTATCTTAATAAATGTGAAGGAAAATTATTTGAATTGTCTTAACAAACTGAAATTTTGTATTTTGTGGGATAAAACACTTACAGCTGGTGCCTGGGCAGATTTCTCCTAACTATAGGCAGAGGCACCCGGTTTTGTGATGATATAAACCAATGACTTGTTCTAATTTGTATTTGTTATAAAAATGTACATTCTTTTGCTAATTACATATATTCCAGAATACCACCCCAGGCTGAAATTTACTATGCTCTTCATGTATCATAAAAAAAAGAATATTACATGTATTGTTGTTAAGAAATGTTTGGCTTGCACCCAGTAGATAAAGATCACTTGCTCGCTCTTTTTATTGAAAAGAAGTCCGAAAACCTTGGAACAGGCAAGATTTGAACCTGACATGCCACTTACTGCTTGTCTGGCAGCGACTCTACGACCAGGCCATCACTGGTCCATGGCACAGTCATGATGAGCCGGAAACAAATACCTCAGCTATCCCGACTCATTCTGACTAATTAAAATATTTATATTTTCAATCACAAGATCTAGCAGGCCATCTTCATCTACTGGGTGCAAGCCAAAATAATTATTTACAATTGAAATTTCTCTCAGGAAGCCTGACATTAAAACAAAAATATTACATGTATTATTATTATATTTTTGTTTTTTGTAGGTGTTCGTGCTTTCTGCCTGGAATCTATCGGCAAAGTGAGAAATTATAGTTCCTTCCTGGAAGTACCCATTAGTTTCATTCTGAGTGCGATCAGAGGCTACAAGGTACTGGTCTCCTCGCCCTATGGAGTTCTAAGAGCTCAGGTATGCCCATGCAAGTTCTCTATGTAAAGTGTAAACCTTGGAAAGATAATTTGTTAATATTTACAATATATTTTTTAAATCTCACAAATCTTTACCTGGTATTTCTTGGGTTGACGGTTTAAGAGTATGAAGGAATTAAAGAATGACATGAAATACTAGAAAGGAATATAATCCAGACTTATCCAGACTTTGGTTCCATGCACATTCTATTTTATGTGAGCGTGTACTGGTGCATCAAACGGTCTACTCACCAATCACTATTATGTTTACTGAGAGTAATTTTAAACTAGCAAAAGAAAATATTGTTTCAGAAGTAAAATTTGAAGCTCATAATTTGAATGTATTAAAGCGACATAGAGCCCCTTATGTACAGAGCAAAATATGTGTCAGTGATTGGTATTAATTGATACCCCTGTCCCATTGCAAGACTTACTCCAAACTGACCAACACCATCAATATGAATGAGCAAGAGTACCACACACAAGACTAAAATGTTGATCAGACTATTACAATAAAATTGTTATACTAATAATAGGCATTAATTTAATTGTGGAGTGGTGAACATTTTGGGTACCCGGTCCCCGCCCAAAATTTTCAAGTTAAACCCTGGTTCGGCAAAACCCATGATGACTCAGGCCTACTTGCAAGTCTGGTGTTGTCTCATTAGTGTGTCTGGAGTATTCTTCCTTTAGCACCTTATTAGCCTGAAACCAATTTTCCTTATTATTCTCTCAAAGCTGATTTATTGAATTCTTTATCTGCTTTAAATTGATTCTTTTTGGCATATTTCAGTTATGTGTTGTTGTATAAATACATTATGTGTATTAGGGCTGCGACAAGTAGTTGAATGCTCGAGTACCGCACGGTTGACAACTACTTGAATATACGGCCGCAAAAAAAAAAAAAAAATCCCTGGCACTGTCCAGGCCGACGCTTAGCCGTGCCATTGAGAGCAGGGGCCGCTGGCATGGTACCGTCGGTAAAAATGTTTCCCAACTCAAGCACTGTCAAACTCACCACTCAGAAACTGGTACCAAATGTCCAGATTTCTGTTTGGACTCGGAGGAAAATGGATTATTCTGCCATCTTTGGTTTTTAAAACAGCATTGTTTACTGTTATTATTATTATTAAATCAGCGTCTTCAACTGCAACTCGAAGTAAAAATGCATGCGTTTTCGGCGATGGACTTGGGATACTGCTCCAGTGGTATGATGGTGGCAAAAAAAAATCAAAAATCAACCAAAAATTTTTTTAAAAAATCAACCAAAAAATCAACAAAATTATTAAAAAAACATGGCGTCCGTATATTTGAGTTTTCGCTTGTAAGCCTGGGAGTGTACTCGGGTACCTCATTACACTGTTGTGCACAGCCTTAATGTGTATTTAATGAAAAAATTCTGACAAGTATATCTGTTGGGTATTCCATTTGATACACCTGTTGATACAGCATTGATTTTCAGCAACATCTTTCTCCTTTCCAATCCTTCCATACAGCGTGCAATGAAAGCCCATGCTTCTCAGTTCGTTTGGTTCCGTGTTCTCAACGCGATCTTCTCTCGTTATTTCATCATCAACACCATCAGGAGCCTCAAAATCAAGGAGGACTCTTGAAGCAACAAATTAATAGATGCAGATCCAGTAGAGTGTAAGATGCCCAAGATGCAGGAAGTTGAGATATACTTTTGTCTTCATATTAAAGTCCTTAAAGCCCCCTTGTACTACTTGTAGCTACTTGCTCTCTCTATATAGAAAGCAATGCCTAAGCGTGAACATTGGTTCCCCATGATCCTCTTTTTCTTAAGTTAATTGAGAGCTGAGTTGATGAGATAGTCACCTGTCAGTGACCATGCTGGCTGGTGTTATCTCTCCTGGCCAAACTAGTACAGACGGGCTTAAAAGAGTTTATATAAAAAAAATTGAAGTGCCCCAAGGAGCACTTGCTTTTAACAGAGAAAATAGTTATAAATACCTCATATGACAAAGTTATTTTTGGCATTTTGCTAAAAACATAAAAATTAAACATGAATCAGATCTGAAATCTTGCATTTTGTCACAAAGAGTCCTTAAATATCTTGTTTAAAGAAGCAATGTTAAAATTTGGCCGAAAATGTCAAATTCATTGATCCACACAGCAATTATTAAAGTATTATGCAGTTCATTTGTTTTGTAGAGCTGATTTTTATCTATTCATCAAATAGGTAAGGGAGGTATTTGTGAGTTGAGAATTGAAATTGGTTAAACATTAAATGAAATACAACAGATATATACATGGAAGTATACAGAGACAGTAATAAGATAATCAGCACATAGATTAAGGTACTATCCATGGAGAAGGTATGAATTAAACAAACAATGAATGTCATTAGTTGATTATTAGTAATAAGTAATATAGGTGTGATACTGGCAGACTGACAACTCAATATGCATATTTGAAAGTGTAGAGATGCGATGGCAGGGTGAATTTTTTGTAAGCAATATTGATAATACATAGAATTATATTTCAATTTCTATTTCACAAGACTTTTGTTTGTGATATACCATTTTAGTATAGTTCATAGCGTAGGGCCAGAAACTTATAAATGCAAGTATGAAATTTCTATGAATTTTACAAATGGTTCAGTCTCGTTAAAGTTTCATTGCTGCAAACTGAATGAGTCACTATTGACAGAACACTTAATTTATTTAAATTTTTTGTGAGAGTTTCTTGCCCTGAAAACTGCTCTCATTTACAAATCGTGAAAATTGTTTTGTATGCCTCCGAAGTGATTTGGAAAATTCCGCTTCCACTTTGTTATGATATATTTTGTTTATTTCACATTGATGAAAAAAGGATTTTGTTGTCTGCAACTGTTTAGCTTATTTTGGTGCTTATAAGTTTTGCTTCCAATTTACCTTTACAAGTAAATGTTAATCACTTTGTCAGTTGTAGCTTCCAGATTTTGTCTATTCTTATGCCTTTACGTTTTACGATAATTTTATGCCATATTTATGTGTGAATTGAAACTAATATTTATGCTATGTACATGTAAGCCATACAGCGTAATATTGAAAGGGGCTAATTTTTGTACAAATATGTGCTCTTTTGCCGCCTTTTTATAACAGTTTGTATTTATTGTAAATATTAACTTATTGTCCTTACAGATTTGCTTTTTGCTTTTAAGACAATATTTTATACTAGTTTACAGGGTGATGTTATTTACATTTGGAAAGTATGAGGAAGAAACCATTGAATTGTACATTGTAAAAATGTAATCACTGATTGATGTAATCATTGTTAATTGAATACAAATATAGTCATATTCAACAATTGCTATTGTCATATCCTGTTTTACATTTGAGACCTGAATGATCAAATACAATTTAGCATCGATATAGACCATTCCAACTAGTTTTCCTTTGAATTATCAAATTGGTGTGTATTATGATTATGTAATTACTGGTATAACTTATAACATTTTAAAACATTTGTCTGATTTTTAGTGGATGACTTTGTAAAATTTGTTTTTGTTCATGTTGAAAATGAACTACATTGTATTTGCAATATACTACTCATTCGTTGATTACTCTTCTTTTGTATTTCTCTCTTTTTTTCTGCGTAAGCCACTGAGATGATCATTATTGTTTTTTTACCATGGTTTTGAGGTTGTTTTTAACAATACTTTCAGTTATTAGTCATAAATTCTCTTTCTTTCTATATTTTGTGTATTAGCCTCTATGTCCCAGCTTGTTTTATAACATTCTTGTACCTTGTGAGCTCTTTATCTCTCCTTTTTGTTCATCTGTTTCTTGTTCCTCTTTTTCTCTCTCTCTCTTTCCCTTTTCTCTCTTCTCTACTGTATACTTTTCCCTTTGTCTCTTCTAACTTTGCCTAATTATTATGTATGTTTTTCTTAACTGACACATTTGCAGATTACCAGGTGATGTAACTATTATTCCTCAAATTGAAAATAGCATATTTGACAAATTCATATCCATTGTAAATTGTAGCAAGATTCTATTCTAAAATTTACATTTGTTGGAAAAGGATAGTAATTTGCATTTTACAAAGTCAACATTAATTATTAAATGATTTGCTGACTTGAATAACAACTTAAATTATGACATTTCTATCCATCCTGTGTTCTTGTTTAGTAGTTGTGCTCGTAGAGAAAGAAGTGTGTGTTCGCTGTAAGAGATTACAAGCATAGCCATCATTTTTAGAAGACGGCGTACGTCGACGGTGTGTTTCATCGTGTCAGTACAAGAGAGAGAGAGAGGTGAGGGCGAAATGTTTTGGGGAAAAACGATATATTAGTAGACGATCCGTTGGAAGAGTAGCAACAGAGACATGGAAACTCTCGATCGTATAGCAAGGGTGTATTATTTTGTGTCAAAGATATGAGGCGACCGATTTTATTCCCTTAAAATACGCGATCCGACCCTTATTTTTTTTTATATAGGCCCATTATGAGTTTAAGAATTGTATATATTTCTTTTTTAATTTAAAAATGACGCTCAAATCCTGCCTTTAAAATGAAACTGTTTGAACTCATTCAGCTTTCGTTGAGGGAAAGGTGGAAACGCCGTAAGGTTAATAGAATTATCTCAAGGGGTTCAACAATAACGAAAAGTTTAAAAATTGCAGGATCACTTTGTAGAATTCATAATATATCTCTCGCTGGAAAGGCCTAGTGCGGCAGGCTATATCGCTCCGAGCTCTGTTTGATCGATGTACCCCTCTTTTCACCTTATTCTTTATTTACAGAATAATTGTTAGAGTCAAAATATTGGCCTTTTCAGATAACAATAGGCCCTGCATACTGAAAAAAATGTCAAATCTCTGTATGCGCATGCATAGACAGGAAAATCCATATTTTGTCTTAGTAATTTTAGCTTTCATCCAATATTGCATGATTGGTATCGTGCATTTTTACCAGAAAATAAGGGAAAGTCCCTCCCGTCCCTCCAGCCGACACCCGCACCGCGCACTTCGCGCGCGTTGCGAGTTACGTTCACAGGTCAGTGGTTATGTTGTATTGCCAATTTTTAGAATTTAAAGAGTCGTAAATATTATATTTTCTTAAACAAAATTTGGAATTGAAATATAACTCAAAATATTAAAAAAGTTATTCATTAATTTACTAATTAGTTACAAAGTAAGATATTAAAATATATTTATGGTTATTTTTGATGAATTCCCGTAGCTCAAATTGGCAAAATTGTAGCGGTACGTTTGTTTATCTCTTCCCAGTCCCACATAGAAAGAAAGCCGAGATATTTTGCATTATCGGTGAAAATCTACACAATCGTGCATCTTTTTCACCTGAAAATATACCAAATCAAAAGACAAGATGTCTATTGGTGTGCCTATTAAGGTTTTGCATGAGGCAGAGGGACATATCATCACCTGTGAGACGAATACAGGTGAAGTATACCGTGGAAAGCTAATCGAAGCTGAAGATAACATGAACTGCCAAATGATGCACATAACTGTCACATATCGCGATGGACGAGTCGCGCAGTTGGAACATGTTTACATCAGGGGAAGTAAAATTAGATTTTTCATCTTACCTGACATGCTGAAGAATGCTCCAATGTTCAAGAAAGCCGGATCAAAGGGGTCTGCAGGACGCGGAAAATCTGCCATTCTGAGAGCACAGGGTACGTTATTCAATGTAAAAGCAATGGTAACTTTATGGCTGGTAAATCCGGTCACCATTGTCACTTGTTGGAAAGGATTCATTGGATGTCTTCGTGGATCATATGACGCCTGATGTGCAGGCGGAGAGTTTTGTCGTGTTGTTATTGCTATTAACTCTGTTGAGCAAGGGCAGTCAAATAATTGATTTTGTTTGTCTGTAAAGTTGTCTGTTTCTCACCTCTCTGTCAATTTGTCATCTTTAAAAATCATGTCAGATCTCGGGATCTTTATTTTATCTTAAACAGTAGGGGCGCTGGTCTGAAAATTATGTCCGCATAAACGAGGATTTCCTTCGAAACACAGACAAGATTTTTGTCTCGCCTGCGTAGCTAAAAGTGAGACTTTTCCTGTGACGGCGACAGCGTCAACTGTCAACATCAAAAACTTTACCTCGGGTTAAGTTTTTGAATTTTTGATATAATTTTTAAAGTATAAAAATAAGTTCTTACTTCTTAGTCAATGAAACTTGGACTGTAAGGTTATCAAGTATCCCCAATCATGTGAGTATAATTTCAGGTCACAAAGTCAAGGTCAACGGTCATTTCAGGTCAACAGACTTTGACTAGATCTATGTTGTAGCATCGAATCCGGGCTAACTCACCCCACGGGACATCTCGCCCCAGCCTCAAAGACTGGGGCGAGATAACTTCTCTTTAGGTAAAATGACGAAAAATGGCATTTCGGGCCATTTACTCACAGTTGCAATTCGCATACGTACGTAAGTGCGGCAATGCAAATTTTGAGCTGTGAGTAAATTGTCTGATTTTTTTTTTTTGGGGGGGGGGGGGCATTTTACCTCGAGAGAAGTTATATTGTCTTCAATAGTATCATTTAACACAATTCCATTACAGATTATACAGATTGGTGTTGGTATCTCTCGATCGATGAATCATGTCGGGGACATCTCGCCCCAGTCTTTGAGGCTGAGGCGAGATGTCCTGTGGGGCGAGTTAGCCCGACTCCGTAGCATCATATCGAAAACTTTTTGATATAATTTTGAAAGTATAAGTTTTTAGTCAATGAAACAAGTTTTGAAATTTTCATATTTAGTGAATTGTAATTGATTCAACTACTGTACTTATTGTTCAAACATAAATAATACAATAGATGCATCATGTTACTGGTTATCTTTTTATTTTGTTTAATTTGCAGTTGCTGCAGGAGGTCGAGGAGGAAGAGGACGCGGGGGTGGACGTGGTGGTGATGGAGGACGAGGAAGAGGAAACGTCTTCCAGAGGAGGAGATGATCTGCCAAAGCACTGTATATCTTTGTACTATATTTGTTTCCACTCATGAACAATCCTTGTGTACAAGATATAGGGCTAACTCAGCATCGTTCGGTAGATAAGATTGTAGAGGCAAAGTGCAAGCTACTTGCAGAACCTTTTCATCATACTTACTTTACTTACGGATACTTCTGAACGCAGGTTTTTTAAGCCTCTATATTCAGTACCAAATTCTGTTTTGTATAAAGTTTGCTGGATCTTGATCTGGGGTCGAGCATCACATTTTTACTTGACAGGTTCACTTCCCTAGTACTTGTATGTTTTCAAAGCTGAAGACACCAGTTACATTTACTAGATCTTCATTTAAACTTTTCATTCTTTTGTAAAGAGTTCTTAGGTTTCTCAGTGATAGACCTTGGACTATACATGTACAGCTTTGTACTATGACTTTCGGTTGGTCCATGCACCTGGTCCAAGTGCCTTTGCCTCGCTATTAACTTTCTTGAAATGTTTAAATCAAATAATCTTGTAAAAGACTTTTTGAAAAACCTGTACCCTGTGTACTCGATGTGTAACACTACTTTTGTAAGGGATTTGTACTTTATTTAGAATCTTGTCTTCGATGTTCAGACAATGCCCAGTTAGTCCTGGTGCTGAGTTAGCCTGGATCCCTGTACGCGTTTGTACCCAGGTACAAGTAAAACCTTTTGATATATGTGGCTGTCCTAGAAAGGATGCATCATGGACTGGAATGTTAATGCATGAGAGAAGGTCACATCTCATCACTAAGCCTGGACTCCCAGCATGGAAGACTTGCTCAGGCACACGGTTTCTCTTGAGTATCTTCTATTCTGCTCATCATCATCTACTTTCTTGACTTCTTTTACTATTTTTAATTTTGATAAAGAAAAGATGCTGATGAGATATTATTAAAAATGTGTAAACAAACAAGGATATCGTGCCCTTTCAAGGTACACTATCTTTTGGGGGAAAAACTGTTGAAATGTAATTTTAGAAACGCATTTGACCATCACAGCTCTCCCTCATTTTTTTCTTCAGATTTTCAGTCATATCTGTTGATGCTGTATATATTTTCATTCTTGTAGGGAAAAGTTGCACTGTTGCAGTCATTGAAAAGCAATTGGTCCTGAATTATTTTTAGTATTTCTAAGCAAAAATTGAGTGCCTTGCATTACAGGATCCAACTGCTAAAATTAGGTGTCCACATTTCAGATGTACAACGTGATCATAAGGTTGAGTCAAGTATTGTCCAGTACTCTCCAGTAACAAGTTATTAATGTGATCATGTAAAAGGATTTCTGTGCAAACCAATTGTAGTTTTATTGTTTATTAAACGCCCTGAACAGTCACCAACCTCCCTCATATACATGGAACGTTTTATTGAGGTATTTGAAGAAAAAAAAGCATTACAAATTAATTTTTATGACCCTTTTTTTAAGAAAAGTAAGATTTCCTAGTGTTTCATACTGTATGCAAATTGACCATTGACCTTCAATGATCAAGAACTGATTTCATTTTCAACATTCCTTTTGATTCTGTTAACAAATCAATGACCTTGATTTGACTTATATTGTGTATTGATATGTAACACAAATTTATGTGAGAAAGATATTTCACCAAAGTCATTGTTAACATTCAAAAGCAATGCAAATGTTTTCAATGTGTGGGGGAGGGTGATTTTGTAAAAATGATGTTGATAAGTACTAAGTACTACCGTAGTACAAAATGTGCATTTCTGCATTCATCAGTGAAACACATCTTGTATGGGGGTTGTCAAATCTTAACATAGTAAAAAGGAATGAATTAGCTTGACGAAAAGCCACAAAGTAGTTTACATTGTTTAAGACATACACTGCAGATGTACATGTACAGTCGATGTCCTGGGATACTTTTTGTAATTATTATTTTTATAGTTTTTGTCCGAGTGCATCATGTAATCAGTTATGTTTTCCCTTCATCAATCGTGTATATGAATTGTGAAGTATGTAAATTCAGGCAAGCTCTTAGTGTACCATAATAAAAATACCAGTAAGCTTTTTCAACTAGACATGCACTTTTCATTTCCTTCTTTTTGCAGAGGTTCTGATTTCATTTTGTGAATGTTGTCCAACGTAGCTTTAACATGACATTTTGAAATTGAAGGGGGCCCTGCTTTATCTCAAACTTGTTTGGAGTCAACTATCCGACTGTACACAGCCTACCCTCCTGAAACTTGTTCATAAAAACTGATTAATCAAATGACATTTGGTTTTGAAGCAGAAAACTTTAGTAAAATGCAAAATTCCTATTGTTTCATTATTTTTCCAAATCTCAACAATTGTTAAGATTCATGGAGAGTACGAAACCTATTCCACCAGAGGGGGGGGGGGGGGGTCTATATAAAGGGCTAGACATCTACCGACTACTGGTATAATACATGTGCAGCTTGCCAACTGTGTTTCTTTTACACCTCACAAAACTTGGGTGTATATTATAATAAACTCCTACGAAATATGTATTAAGTTTGATGTTCTAACAAGATTATTTCAGAGCATATAATGTACAGAAAAGCCAACCAATGTTGTTACTAGAGTATGCATGTAGGTTTGAATAGGAATAATTTACAATAATACCCTTGGCAAGAACATTTGAGGTACTGCAGGCCCTCAGTCTTAAAGGTAAAGTTGAGTTCTGGTAAAAGGTTTATCATCTAGCATATAAGCATTGGTGTGTACTGCAAGGTTCTGGAATCGTTAAAAAGATAAGAAATTAGGTCTAGTCTTGGTAAAGTTACAAGCACTGTACAGTGTACACAGAAAGATGTATATGGGACTTTCTATGATATTCTTCCACACTTGAAATTATTTTTCACCTTTTTCCAGAACTCAACCTTCTCTTTAAAGGTAAACTCAATTACATTGAGGATTTCTGTTACACAAATCAGTCTCACACAAGTAGATTTGGGTAAAATACATGTATTTCACATAGATATCATCCTTATTTTTAAGTTGTAACTTCAAAATAACAAGTTGAACTGCATGACCTCAATAATAAGGTAAATCAATAATTACATGGCATAGTTATAGTAATTCTTCAATAAGAATCTGGCAAAATAGAAAATGAATGACAAATCTTGATATCAGTATCAATATCAATAAATTTTGTCAAATAATTTTTAAGTTCTTACACCCAAAACTCGTCTATATCCTCTGCTATATAACCATTATACAGAAGCACAGCAACCCTGACTAAGATCTCAACATAACATTTCCAAACCTGAAAATAAAGAACATATCATAATCCATTCAATGTTGACCTGTTCCTATTTATATAACAAAACAAATATAAGTGTTCATATTTGTTATGAAACTACCATGTAAATGTGCTTATGGCCCAATAGAATTCATGGTCACCATTATATACCTCCAAAAGACACTTGTTAACTATTTCTATTTCTGCATACAATCGATATTTAACATCGCACTGTAAATTCTACTTCAGTGATTTTGACGCTTTTACCGCAAGTTAATTAATTGAAGAAGAAATGGCCTGTCTTCAGATAAAAAAAAAAACTGGAATGCTAAAACAAAAAAGTATTGCACAGAATTTCTAGATAAAAAAGGAGGTTTCGGGGAACATTCTTTGGACATGTACAATGTGTCCAAGTTGACATTTTCATTATTTCCCCCCAACAGTAACCATTTATTTTGACAGAAAATGGGGTTTTCCACACAGTGCCCTCCTGGGTTATCAACTCTAATCCTAAAACGTTTTGAAGTTTAATAACATATTTTATTTTAATTACCTGTAACCAAAACCTGCGTGAACTGTAGAAGGTCAGATAGTGCAAACTTCAGTTCTTGGCCGTTCTTTGTTTTTGTTTAATTTTTATAATTATTTATTGCACACCATGAATTCAATATTAGACACATTAAGAGAATACTTATTAATATTTCAGAAATATGCACTTTGTTTTGATTCTACCTGTACAAGGTATGACAAATGTAAACTACTAGCAGCAATAATAACACATCCAATTCCTCCCTCATTTAGTACAAAATAGCAGATTCAATAACTGATTCAATAGAACCCTTGTTAGCCAATATTGTTCAGGATAAGAGCTACCCCCAAAATAAGAAAACTAATAAGCATATTAAATAAAAGATAGCAAGAGGCAGCCACGGCAAGAAATATAATGTAATGCAATCAAACAAGGAAAAGATGAATCATCAATAATGATGAGAAGAATGCCTCTAACACCATGGCTGGTTGCAGAGGCATTAAAAAGAAGAAGCTCGAGGTTGGGAAAGTATTGGAAAGAAAAAGAAAGATGAATTTGAATTTGAAATGTTATCCCTGGGAGAGTAAAAGAGTTGGAAAGCATAATGGGATAGAGCAAGTGGTTCAGTGAATAATTTGTTTTGATTGGGTCTGGCAGGTGTGGAGAACATAGAGAACATAGAGAGAGAAAGAAAAGAGAGAAATTGCTAAACAGAAATTAAACTACAATATGAAGATGACTATTAAAATGACAACAGGTAATAGTCCCCATCAACTTGCTCTTTTCCCCCTAAATGGAAAGTTCTTTAAAAGTATTACAAGAATACCAAAATAGAAGTTTTCTTCTGCGAATTGCAAATCAAGATGAGTTGTTTAGAAGTGTTGAGCAGTTAGGTCACTCGTTTTTGTCATAAATATATCCAACACCTACGCAAAGTACAAAATCTTCTCAAAGAAGGTAAACATAGCTGTCCCTAGTCCAAAGGAAATTCTTCTCCAACACAATTTGCAGATTGCATCAAAGAGACTTTATCCAAGGTGGAAGTCTAAAGCCCATTCACATATGCCCCATTACACCGCTCCTTTTTAGAAGCTTCTTTATAAGCTACTGCGATTTACATATTTTGTATCTTACAACACGCATACAAATGACTACGTGAGTACGCATAGGACTTTTGTTTTGCGAAGCTACTTTTTATCATCTCCCCTTGCAATTCATTTAGCACATAAAGAACCCCTGCAGCATATGTGGATGTGCCTCACTGTCATCGAGATGTTTAATGAGACGTGATCCACTGTTCCAGCTGGTCAACTTGCGTCAGAACACACTGTTTGCTGGTGCCTCCGGAGCTGGTGTACTGTTCAACGCTGTTCTCATAGTCCCATACACCTACAACATCTTCCTCAAATAATGGGCTGGAAACAAAAGATCAGAGACAAAACACATGCTGAAGTATTGATTAGCTTATGATGCAAAAATATAAGGAGATGAACCTTGGGATATATTCGAAACATACTGTGTATTAAAAAATACAACAAAAACAAAGTGAAACAGCACTAAGCAAATATAGAGGCATTCATCTTTTAAAACATTAAGTAAAGAACTAAGATTTCATAATATTTGCCCAATGAATAATTCTAATAATATCATACTTTATATCTCCATGCAGCTACCAATGCAAATGGATATCTATGTGCGAGAAGGCTATTTCTGTGTCTCTAACTGTACATAGATTTAGATTTACCTCTTGATATATATGTAATGGATACTTCTTCCTCTCAATGTCATTGCTTCAATTGGGTTAAAAGTATCGACCATAAATAAGGCAATACATATATTGTATGTTTGAAGCAAGAAGGGTAATAACTCATATACTGTAACACAGAGTTAACTCCTTCTGGCTCCAACTCTATGTTATAGTATACGAGTTAAAGCCCTTCTGTCTCCGAACATACAATACATTCTCCCCTGGCAGAGCAAAAATGTGGTATGGTAACCCTCAAAGATAACAACAAATTTCAGGTACATCATCAAACACTATTTTTAATAATTTGTAGTTAATCTTGATAGGTTTCTGTCATTAAATGATTTTAAAATCTTGGGAATACGATGATCACATATCCCAGAATTTGTGTCTTCCAACCTTCGAAGGCACGATTGGGAGGTCATAGGTGAAAGGTGAAACTAAGATGAACTTACTGGATGGTCTGGAGATCTTTCAAAGTCAGATCGGTGAGTGAACAGTTCTTCTGCTCGGCAAGGGCTACACACTCTCCTGATAGACCATGGGCTTCACGGAATGGAACCTGTCATGGGACATAAAGAATGGAAGGTATGAGATTGGAGCTCAATCTTTAATTTTTTATCTTTTCTGTCTCTATGTCTATCTCCCTTCTACCACCTTGCTCCTTCTATCTCTCTCTTTCTCCATATCTCTTCCTCCAGTGAACTCCCTCTATCTCCTCATCACTCCCTCTATCTCCTCATCTCTCACTCTTCTTCCTCTTTCTCTCAATCTGTCTGTTAACATAAAAACAAAATCATTAGGGCTGCAAGATCTTTATCTAGATCTGTCCCTCTCTCTCTTTATTTCTTTTCTCCGTTCCTTTTCTGTTAGCCCAGAACATTTCCACTTTGGGACAGAAAAAAGGGCCGATATACTCACCCCTTTCCTAACCAGGTAATAAGCCAGATCGGTTGAGAGCATATCTGGGCTGAGGGCTGCTCTCATCGTCTCTGGGTTAATGGTCAAGGTGGATATCACACCGGTAGCAACCTGTAAAACACCTGCACAGAACAAACAAGTGATACATTAAAGAGACTGTCATAAGCATGAAATGTTCACAAATTTTGCTGGTGGTTCAAATTTGCTAGAGTTTAATCACAATTTAAAAACGTGGCCATCATCGTTATTTATAATGTTGTTAAACCAGAAATTGTCATGATCATGAAATGTTTGAAAGTTTTGCCAGTGATTCAAATTCTTGAAAGTTTCATGCTGTAGAATAATTGAATGACAACACTACATTTTTGCAATTCGTGAAAGTTTCTTGCAGTGGAAAATGGCCATCTTTTAAAAATTTGCCAAAGTTTCCTTGTCGCAGAAGTTTCTAGTTTTACAGCATGGAAGATACTCCGGTACCTGTTTTTTTTAATAACTATGCATGAATACTACCGTAATACCAGACACTTTCAAGAGACTATCAAATTCTTGCCGTTTACAAAAGTTCCATGCCATTAAAAATTTATTCACCACAGGACCCATCTAAAATTGTGAACGTTTATGGTGGCAAAAAGGCGGTCCTTGACTATTAACATTAGTGACATGTCGCCAAAGTTTGATTTTACAGTGAATGTATCAACCATTGGCTTAAAAATTTAGTTAATGCCAGATCATGCATCGTACAATAAACATTATTCGAAGGATGACAAGTATAGATCATCTGATTTCATTCTAAAAATGGACAGTACCTGTGACTATGGAACTTCACCCACATTAGTTTGGGGCATCGGCCATTTTACTACAAGCTTTATTTCATAAAAGATAAAGGGTTACAACTTGGCTGGTGATTGGGTTTTAGGTTAAGGGTAGAGTGATGTGTTGAGTTAAGTCCTGTTTCAGTGCAAGGAATTCATTTACTGTTAACATTTCAGTGCCTTACAATCTGCTGCTCCATGTCCTTTATGATATTCAAAGGAGCAATGTGCTAATATAGATATACTGACTGCCATGAGAGGCATCGCTGGTTCTATAGGCTCAAGAAGACGTTACATCCTGCTATGACCCTGAGGTGCTGCACAAAGAAAGTCTTTACCGGGAAACCAATGGGGATCTCAGCAAAATTTATTTATGCGGCCCGTTACGCTCTATTGACCGGTAGGCGGGCATGGCTAAAATCACGACTCCAATTTCGACCAATCAGATGACTAGATTTATTCAATATACTAAAGAGAGGTACATAAAGAGGGATACACCACACTACCTTTACATTGTCACTCTACTACCATACCATCTTACCTGTAAGGGTATCGTAAGAATCAAACAGGGCCTCTTTGTCTTCTTGGAGGTCCTTGTTGTATGTACTAGGTAGGCCCTTCATCGTCATCAGGAATCCAGCGCACTGGAGAGTGGTTAAACAAATTCTAGATACTGTAAGAATCAGACACTTTCTAATGCAAGAGACCCAAGTGACTTTTGTGAGTAGTCCAGACTAGCACAAACTTCATGCAACAAGACGATTGACAAACATATACTGAATTCACAAAAGTTCTCGCAAAGAAATTGGTGTCATCAACAATTCAGGTCAAGTATTTTTTCAAAGGAATATAAAACTTGGGATATATGCATTATTTTTAAGACTTTTTAGGGTCAGGTAATTGAGAAACTGGCCAATGGTTAATTCAACTCAGAGCTGCCAACCTTGTGCGACCAAAAGAAGGAATTCATTAAAACGAAACTTACAACAATGCCCGAGACACTTCGAATGCAGAAATGTCCATTCCTCATGCTGTTATTTCCATGTTAGGACCAATAGTTTATTTACAAGTAGGTATTTTTTTTAAATTATTTTAGTATTATCGGCGTTTCATATATTTTGAGAATATTTTCTCTTCAAGTATGTTTTAACCTTAGTTTTCTATTGAATTTGTGATCAAATCAACATTTTAGGGCAGTTGTTTGATGTGCAGTATGTAAAAAAAAAAAAAAAAAAACACATAATAATTCAGGAAAAACGTAATGGTTGGCAGTTCTGTCTAAAGTATGCATGGAGCCCAAAATGCCCTGATAAATTCCCCATATTCCCAAAAAGAGCTGACCGACAGACTCACTTTGCCAAAGACTCTTCCTGTCTTTCCTCTGATAAGCTCCAGACTGTCTGCATTCTTCTTCTGAGGCATCAGGCTACTTCCAGTACTGTACAGAAAACAGATCGTCATATCACAGAGGCAGCCTAAATTGACTTTCCATGTTACATTTCCATGTATCATTTCTACATCCATTTCTACTACAAAGGACTTCACATTAAAGGGATCCGGCAACTTTGTCTTAGATACTGAAACAAAATCCTGGATTTAGCTCATGCTACAATGATAATTATAAACCTTTAGGTCAGTCAGGAACCCCATGACTTTTACAAGCCTGTCTGATTATCAAGATATTTATGATTGGAAATCGAAACCAAATTTTGCGGAAAACGAGTATGGTAAAATCGGTCACTCAAAGATTTTTACTTTTTTGAGGCACTTCTTGAATATTTTGAAGCGCGATATTTTTAGGGCTTAAATATGACACCATAACACAGACACTGAAAATACCTAGGGCCGCGCATCTCAGATTTAACATTGTTAAACGATCCCTTTAAAGGAAGGGACATGTTTTACCCTCTTCCCCATGTATTTGATCTTATCCTAAGCATTAAGAAATGACTCTTCTAGGGTATCATAAATGTCCCACTTACCTGTAAGCATCAGCTAGTTTGACAAAGCCGAATTCCTTGGAGCAATAGAGGATGAGATCTTCAGAGACTTTACTCAGATGGACCATCGTCAAAGAGGCCCAGAAGAGAAACTCAGCGACAAAGTCACGCCCACTCGTACCATCCAGGCTGTTGGGTGCAGGACTCGCAAATCTTAGCTCTGAAGATTAACAAACATATGTATACAACCTAATCAAATGATTGGTCAAATACGGTCACATGTGTTTCATTTACTGAGACTATCCCATGTTTTTTCAAGAAGAAGCTTGCAATAGTTTCCAGTACTATCCAACACCAGGACTGCACATAAAATGTGTATAGAGGTAAGGGGGCGCTAAAGTTGTCTTTCCATCTTGCGATAAAGACACGAAACAATCTTGAAATGAATTATCTAAGGTGCACACGCACAATACTGCAAAACATCCTTAAATACTGATGGTTTTGCCTTAAATTTAGACATTTTCTAAAATATCAAAATAAGCATTATGCATAGCAAACACAGCAGACTTAAATATTTTGGAATAACATAGATCCATCTCTTAAACAAAGTACCCGTCTATACACATTTAAAAAAAAGTTAAAGATTAAACTTTTAAACACATATACATGATCGAATCTCGGTCTGTTTGACTCTTTCTCAATCCCTTTCTCCCTCATTCTACTGATCTATTTTCCCTTTTCTAGGGCTTTTTGCAATCATTCATTATCCCTTTTTTGTATCTTTCTTTCTTTCTGCCTTCTACTATTTTCCTCCATTCTTTCCCCCCAAATTTAGTATTTTGTATCTACATATTTGTCTATTTATTGATTTCTAAGCATACTTTGTTCATGTTATATTGTAAAACAGCATCTGAGGAACTAACACTTCAACAAGCTCTGCTTCAAGTTAGTTCCTCTTTTCTCATGCTTTTTCCATTATATATTTTTTTTAGTTGTATATTTTTTGTGATATAATTATTCTTGTATTATGATGTTTTGCATGAGAAATAAAATCATTTGAATCATATATATACCGGTATTTGTACAATACACTCCAGAGTAAAAAGAACATATATCTGCATACCTTTTGCCAGGAATTCTCTGTCTACATTAAATGGATTTCCAGCAAGAGCACCTCTGTAATTTAATGAGAAAATAAATGAGAAAACAGATGAATACACGATAAAAAGGTGGGAGACAGAACACGAGGAAGAACAAAATGAGAGGTACAGGAACTAGAAATGAGAAATGGCAGATAGAGGACTAAACACAAGAAAGAGAATAGAGATAACTCAGTCAGTTAAAATTAAAAACAACTTCATGTATCATTCATCTTCAAGCTTAGAAGTAGTGATCATTGATCGATGAATAATACAAACATAGTTATGAACAAAAATATGAATACTTTCCTAGTTACTACAAATAGGAAACACTACTGGTAAACGAGAAGAGATATGATATATTTCTAAAAAATGTATCTTATACATTAACCTATTGCCTACAGAAACAGTACGATTCCTGTATCATGCATAGGGGAATTAGAGAGTTTGGTAGTGAATGGATTAAGACTTACCCTCCAAGGGGCATAACATTGACCCTTGCTTGAAGCTCTTTCAATCTCTGAGCATCTCTCTGTAGAGCCCAGGCATGGCTGGATTTAAAAGATAAAATATAGTTGACATACACTCTCACATATATCTGCAATAAACCTAAAGCTACATGTATCTACAAAGAATAGTCAAAGCAATTGCATTACAAAAGGGCGTGCATGGAACACAACTCTGGCTATGGGCTGGGTATTTATCCTTCCAGTATGCTTTATTCAACTCATTAACCCACAGATTTCAGGGGTAAATTTTAGGGGATTTTTATTGTTACGTGACTATCTACTCTAACTTGAAGCACAAATTTAATTGTTCCAATTTTTTTTAAATTCAGATTCATAAAAACTGTAGAGTAACAAAGCAAAAAGGGTAGATAAAATGAAGTATAATGTATGGTAATTAGCTGGGAGTTTCAAGAGAAGTGTAGATATTAGAGACAAGAAAGAAAAACGTGTTAAATATGAGCAGCCTAAATAAAAGGCGAAAATAGTACTAGATCAGGCTCCTGTGAAGAGTACTGTTACAAAAATTTGATTGTTCAGTAAGAGGCGAAACCTTGTCCAAGTTGTAGCTGTAATTCTCCCAATTAATGATTTAATGACTTTAATGTGTACATTGTGATATAGAGCTAGAGTAAGAGAGCATACACAAGGTGATTGGACACGAAATAGAAGAGAGAGACAGAGACGTAAATGACTTACCTTAGAAGCCAATGACTCCATCGGATAGGCTGTGCTCTCTGAAAATGTATAATGAGATATGAGAACTTCATATTTTCAAAACATTCTAAACCTTGCTATATTTCCTTCATGTTTGGATTTACTGCAAGTGCAAACACAATGTACATGTAACTAAATTAAAAACCAGAAAAAAACAATTAAATCCTGAGGTTTGGGGGTTAAAGAATGAATACTGTTCAATGCAGTTAACATAATTCTCTCATGTCATGCATATATGTTTATGGAGATCACTTTTATGTGGGACTATGTACCGGTACTTCAGTTTTCAATTTTTTGCCATCATTGTTATTTCTATTTTTGAGGGGTGTTTTTTATTTACGTCTACACTTACCTGCATATGAGTGTATCCTGGCATCAGAACATCCACCTCCCTGTAAACAAGACATAAAATATACCACAAATAATACCATAAATGATACAGAAGGGGGGGGGGGGGTAAAGGAAGAGTGGGAGAGGGAGGGGGAAATGGTAAGAGCACTTTTTTTTTCTTTTTTGTTGGTCCTGGTTTTTGGAAAATTGTACCGACTGATATTTCATCCAGTAGAGGGGGGGGGGGGGGGGGTTAGGGGGTGGTGGTAAGGTCACCTTTTTTGTTTTTAATTAAAAAAAAAAATAAAAAAAAATTAAGGCGGGGGGGTCCAACCCCCAAAACACCTCCTCTACTTACGCGTCTGGAGGCCATGTACATTCCAGTATGATTTTATTTTTGAGAGTATATTGATGAGGTTTTGAATCAATGGGTACATGCATTTTACACTGATTATATTAGAGAAGGAAGGACACCAAATATATTTTAAACTGTGAATCTATTTGGAAATGTGAAAGGGTCTTACATGTATGGTGTACTGAATTGAATAATAACTTACTCTCTCGCTCTCTGTATGAATACATTGATGAGGTTCTTAACCATCGGGTACATGCATTCTAGACTGTCTCTTAGCCACAGCCTCATATCCGTTGCACACTGAGTAAATCAACATACAAAAGTAAACAAGTAAACAACAACAACCAATATAATCCATATAAAAGTCATAGTAATTGTCACAAAGAATTTCAACAAAAGAATCCTCTAAGAAAAATAACTACTGTATTAATCTAAGTGGGAAGCAGGGCCCGATTCTCAAAGAGCTTGAATAGATATGCGTTGATCGCAATACCTTTCTCTGTGACTTAATCAAATTTGATGAACAGATTCCTTTTAATAATTACCTAAAAGACACGCAAAACAACTGATCATTGATGCTGTGACAATAAATATTTGCTGAACACAACCATATTCCATCTCTATTTGACACAAATGTTCAAAGTATCATTTTACAATCCTTTTATGTCCCACACATTAGCGTAAGTTAATCAAATGCAATATCTAATTCCCCATTTTTTTTTATCTACTAATCCTTACGTTTTACAGTCCATATTAAAGAGATATATGTGTATATTATGGTGATTTGAACTATTTTCCCATAAATTAAGTGAAATAATTCTATTGAATGTAGATGACCATTCTGACAATTAATTTTCTACCTGGTCATTTCTGCTCCTGCCAGTGTGTAGTTTGCCTGCGACTGACCCAATGTATTCTTTCAGTCTCCTTTCATTGGCAGTATGAATGTCTTCATCTCCAGGCTGAATGCTAAACTCTCCCTTCTCCCACTCCTGTGCTACCTAAAGGAGAGAAACAGTAAAACGAAACATGACATCATTCTTTTCTTTTCTCATTGCCAGTGTGAATGTCTTCATCTAAAGGCTGAATGGTAAACTCTCCCTTCTCCCACTCCTGTGCTACCTAAAGGAGAGAAACACAGAAACAAAGCATGACACCACTCTTTTCTTTTCTCATTGCCAGTGTGAATGTCTTCATCTAAAGGCTGAATGGTAAACTCTCCCTTCTCCCACTCCTGTGCTACCTAAAGGTGTGAAAGAGTGAAACAAAACATGACACCCTCTATTCCTGCTTATTGGCAGTGAAGATAATATTACACCACTTAATTATGGTTTAGCTTATATTATGAGGGATGAGACAGAGAAATTTCCAAAAAGGAGAAAGGTTACATGGGGGTCCGAGGGCAACGGCCCTGGCAGGAGATAATGGAAGCAGTGCTCCCTCTAGGGTAAATGGAGGCTTTCCGCATACATTTTTAGAATACATTTTTATGTAAAAGGACACCTTTTCCTTGCATTCAAATACTAAATTTGAGAAATACATGTTACCCCATCTTGCTTAAAGGTAATACAAAGTTTTCGGAAATATTGAAAATTGACTGGATAGTGATTCTTCACAATTTTGATATATTATTTGGATGCCCCTGTAGATGTATTATAAGTACTAGAAAATTTAGCCCCTAAAACACTTCTGCTTTTGAGAAAAATTGAATATAAAAATTTACCGGTGCTCCCGGTAAATTTTGATATACATTTCAATTAGCGTCTACGGCCGTACGATGGTAGCTGCGACCATGAAAATCTCAGAATATGTAGTTGTGATATATAATTTCCAAACGGGAGTAGCTAATCGGTTGATTTTAGTCAAGAAACATTGTTTTATGGCTTAATTAATGTCTTGACCTTGTGAGGGAGCTATACCACATAAAGAGTTTATTATTTACAATTTCATAACTTTAGACTCGATTTCAACCGCGACAACGATCAATGAATATTTTAGGATCGCATAAGCTTCCAATATGTTAATTTGAACCAAATTCATGACCCCATACCAAAACTTTGTATTACCTTTAAAGGGACTCTATAACATTGTTCAGATGAGAAATTGTAAAAATAATATCTGTTTTTCTAGTAAAATCATCAATGTTTATTCAAGGAAAATTAATGGTACTTTTCATGAAAGAAAATTAATATTATGAATTATACATGTACAGTGTATAGCACTCTCTCTCTCTCTCTCTCAGACATCCAACCCAATTTTTAGTGAGGGAAAGTACTGCTGAATTTCAAGAATAAAAGATAAATTACATGAATTAAATATGATTCTAGTTCCTACCCATACAAAACTCTCTCACAAATTATACTCCTCCCCCCCCCCCCCACACACACACACACACACAATGCACTTCTGGGCAGGGTCATTGAGGGAAGGAGCCGGCCCGCCCTGAGGCTATAGATATTCATCTTGAATGGCTGACTTGAGTGGTTTGAAACGTGCTCGGACTGCACCAGTCTCTTATTACGTGGAGATGGAGCTTTTCTATCAGATGTACTCCTTAAAGGAAAGTACTCCCCTGGCCCTGAAATTATCAAATACCAGTATTATTCATGTTCATATACGTATGCAGTAATTCCTGTACCAGCAAGTTTATAAAAAAAAAAATTATCATTTTTTTTAATGTGAATTGATTTTCATGACAAAAGAATTCAATTACAATCCAAATATGCAATAAATGAATGAAGTAAAGATCGGCTTAAAGTATTCATAGATAATTAATGGTCTCTATTATAGTATTATTTATTTCTTGTTTTTTATTATTCTTTCTTTTCTTTTTGTTTTGAAGAGAGAGAGCAATTTGGATGTTGATGCTATTGTTTGTTATCCTATGGGCCTTTTTAGGAAGCTCTTCAATTGTAAAATGACATCACTGCCTTTGAAAATTTCATTGACTAAATATTTTCATTTCAATTTAAATAGTAAGACTTAGGATTTGGATAAATGTGATTTTAAATTAAATTAGTTGGCCAGTCTATTGCAGCAAAGACTACAGTCCCATTTCAACAATGCACTACAAATACAAAACAAGGAAATTCAATACAAAACAAGGACATTCAATTCAAATTCTGTGTGGCTCTTTAAGCTGGTGCTTCCACTATGCTCTAGTCAGACAAGTAATTGGGCCAGTCGGAGAGCAATCAACTGATTGCAAGGTCTGTTTACCAGATGAAAACAGAAGAAAATTGACTGAGGGAAGACTGAGCTACAGGCAGTGTTCACAAGCACATGTAAGGATCAATCGTAAAAACATGCATGCATTCGCTACAGGACCTCATCAAGTATAAAATTTAAGACCCTCCTTTTTTTTAAGTGAAGTGAAGTGAAAAATATACATTTGTGATATAGTTGTGAAAAAGAAAAGAAAAGAAAAAAAAAAAATCAAATTTAGGTGGATTGTTGGAGAATGACTTTTTTTTAAAAAGAGAACAGCTGTAGATGTTCAGTATTATGTTCAGACAGTAAGGTTGTTTCATGGAATAAAATGGATTTATAAAGAATATCACTTTTTTACCAAGTCAACAATCTGTATCACAAATTATAACATCAAAATCATTAACAAACTGACATCATGTCCTCAATATGGTTTTCATTAAAGTGGACATAATACATTACAACCCTTTCATTAAACACTGTTGTTAAAATAAATACATGTACGATACATGCATGTATGCCTTTCATTCAAAGCAGAGTTTCTAATCTATATTCTAAGTGGTTATCAATCAGGAATACATCTTCAGAGGAAAAGGTAACTACTCTTTTGATTTCACATTTTTCATTTCATTTTACCTTATTCATTCTATACTTAGATAACAAACAAACAAAATCAAAACAAACGGAACATTATTTTAGGTAACAAAATTTAAAACATCTCAAACAACATCCAACAGTTATCCATTTGTCTTGATTGGGAAGTGGGAGGGGGTACTATATTTAATTACTTAATGAACCCTGAATAACTAACATTAAGAAACAGACCAACATGTAGATGTAAATAAAAACATTTTTTGTCATAATTTGTTTTAATGATAAATGATTAGAATCTGACAAATGCAATAGCCCTCTCAGGCTCTCACCTTAGTAAGCCCATCATCGATTAAATCCCTCTCCTCCTCTGTGACCAGTCCAACCTTGCAGATGGCCTTGACATAAGCTTGGCTGCCCACTATGTCAGCCTTCCACATGCGCTTGTCGAATTCAATGGAGGCGTTGAATTTCTCCATGACGGGGTCTGTGTCGCCAGTGAAACGCCCTCCCCACAGCTTACCACTCTGCAAGAGACAAGAGAAGCACAGGTCAAAAGGTCAAACAATATTAGACTCAAGAAAGAAAGTATTGTATTTGTATTTTTATACAGTAAAACATGTTAATGGAGACGACCCGATACCTCAGTCACACCAATGTCTGTCACTAGACCAAAAAAACAATTACATTACAACGAAAAGCCCAACAATTGGGCGGTTGCGATTTGGTGCAGTCGGTTCGGCGATGTAACTGAAGTATACGAGTTACAATGAAAGTGGTCTTTAAATGCAGGAGCCTTGAGTTCAAGGGGAAAAGAAAATGCAAGGCGGTCTTTCTGTGCAGGTGGTCAGTTGAGCAGGTTTTACTCGTCTTAATCTATATTTATGACGGATAAAGAGACACAGGATGGACAGAGATGCATCACTTAGATCCATAGTCGGTCTCCCTTCAACCTTTGGTTGACGAGACTCAATAGTCTACAGCGAGCCAGCAGGATCAACTCTATGTAGACGAAAAATGACCAATCTCTACCAATGAACAGTTATAATTATTTTTTAATCTTTGAAATAAAAAAAATATTCATTCATTATCTTCATTTTCCTCATCTGATCGCCTATAAAATGCTGTACGTTGAATACGTTCTGGCTATTTTTTCAGGTGATTGGTACACTTTGAGTTAAACAAATCTTCTATTAACTTTGCTTCTTGTCCTTCTCTTTCTCTGCATTCCATTTTGTTCCCCTAGATATTGGGCATGTGAGTGTGCCCCCCCCCCCCAAAAAAAAAAAAAAAAAACAACAACAACACAACAACAAATTAGCTACACTGACTGCGCCAAGAAACAGTTCAATACAAGAATCAGCCATGCGTCATTATTGTCTTTGGAAATGGAATTTGAGGATATTTGTTGATGTCATTCACCAAGATAAAACAACAAATCCCAGTACGAGATCAATCACGATTCACACGCGCACGCTATATTTCTCGCTATTTTTAAAATATTATGTTTTCAATCCGTTTGTGACACGAATGCCGTAGATTCAAGACTAGATTCTATAGCTAATCTATCCTTACCTTTTCCATGGCCATCACTATGGTTATTGCAAATGACTTGCAATCGTTAGCTTCAAAATGTAGACGGAAGCTAAGTAAGGAATGCAATGGTTTCAGGTTAGCTCAGTTTCGGTTCGTATTATCATCGAATTCGACTCAAGCACTGCACTGCATGCATGCACCTTATACCGTACGTACTGCGCGCCACCGAAAGCTCCGGGTTTGCTCTTTGTCCGCCTCCGCTCGGCTTCTTCTTTGATCAGCTATACACATGTGTTTACAAATCTCCACGTAGGGGGGCGTGGTACCGTATCAGTACCAGTATGTCCTCCTACGGAGGACATACTGTGTATGATCGAATCTCTTTGATCGGTACCTCATCAGGTGAAAAGCGGTGAAAAAACTCATCCCGCGATCTTCCCAATTTTACTCACACTTTTTTTCTTTTTAAACACGCAACCAACTATTAATTTGCTTCATTTTGATTCAATCATTTACTATGGATTCCTACAGACCTATAAATCAAAGTTTGGATAAAAGTAAAGGCATGTTAATTATATCTAACCCTTTACTTTTTTACATAATATAACTCCGATCGGAGTTTATTTGGGGGTGGTGACAGGCCAGAAATTACGAATATAAATAAACAAACGATAGAGCTTGGATTTTTAGTATTTTGTGAGGATGCTAACTCTGGATTAAACAGGTTTAAGCAGAACATCAGAGAAAACAGAGATCATAAAATTTAACAAACGATTACGTTAGAAAATGGAGAGTAACTTTCCATTGATTAAAAATCAATATAATTTCCCCCTCCAATTTCTCGAAATCGGTTTCTCTCTCTCTCTCTTTCACACTGCTTTCTCTATTCTTTCCTTATATAATGTTGATCTCTCTATCCACCTTCCACCCCTTTCTAGTATTTTTGCAGGCTCTCATATCGATCCCTACATCTACCTCCTCTCTCTCACATTCTCTATCTCCTGATTCCTTTATCCCTTTTCTAACTTTTCCCCTTTCAATAAATTTTTCTTCTTCATTTCCCTGTTGAATTTGTTTCTGTCCACATCAGTTTCTTTTTGTGACCAGTACACATAAACATCAAGAACATTGGTATGGCAACACCCATGAGATGCAATGAATGAATACACAAACACATTAAATGAATGAATGCACAATGAATGTATGTAAAAAAAAAAAAATGAATGAATGGATGGATGAATTAATCAATGAAATTTAACATATGTACATAACGTCCCTGATTTATTTTTTTCCTCAGCAGCTGGGATACGATCAAACCTAACTACCCATCAGGATAATGCATCATATGAAAACTAATGTGTCACATAGATGAATATTACTATATTATAATGATGATTACGGTATTACCACCATCATAATCAGCACTCATGATATTCATTTGTATAAGAAATCATGTTTTACAATTTTAATTGACTGCAAAATTATTCTATTAATATTGTTTTGTATAGATATTCTATTATTCTTGTTCTCAGATTTTCCACAGAAAACATGAATTTTAGCAGTGGTATACCTACAAAAAAGCAAAAGAGAGAGAGAAAGGGAGAATGAAAAATGAATGAGAAAGACAGTAGAACCCCTTCCGCATTTTATTTTATGAGAATTAAAGACTGATGGACTGCCACACTGTTCGGAGTGTATAATACATGCAGCAAAGGTCTACTATGGCAGCCCATGTTTGATCCATTCATACTCATAGACCAAAGTTGCTAAAGAGCTGAACACACAATATCCTATGCAGGTCATTTACCAAAGGACACCAACAGTGCGAATTTTTAAAACAAAATTTGTCAAAATTAACAAAAATCATACAATTTTTTTTTTATTTAGGGACACATATCACCTAAATGGCATTAAAAAGTCATGACACAATAATGCAGAGAAGAGCGCTAGTGCAACATTAATGGCCATAGCAATACACTAGCACCTCCTGGAGACATAACACACAGTAGTTCAAGGATTCACACCACATGCTTCCCATGCAATGTGCATACATGTACATAATTCAATGGTCGTAGGCACAGCAATTAGCACAGCATCACTAGTGGAATTTTTTAAAGAAAGATGTAAATTGCTTTCGCGACATGAAATATGAGAGAGTAGAAACAATTTCACAAAGTTGTCCTAAATTTCACAATTTTTGATTGGAGAAAATGTTCATGGATTTTTAAAGCCATGTTTGCAAATTTAGGGACCCTAAATTTGCTAAATATTTTCATCTTTAGTGAGACAAAAAATTGGTGTTAAATGCCACAAAATGAGTAGGTATGCTACCATTTGAAAATGCTGATCTGCTGCAGTATCATTGAGCCTGGTGAGTTGTGTTGGGAGGGACTTCTTTCTGGATCTGTAAGCACCACTTGCTATGGATCTGTAAAGAAAAATACGTCTCAGGAATAATATTTTCTAATGAAATAAGATGAACTAGATGGAACTTCGACTGCGCGCAGTCGAAAATGATGCCTCCGTCATAGAGCAATTTTACAAACCAAAACAGAAGAAATTTGTCAAATTCAAGTTCAATTGTAATCCATTAACAGGTTCTCAGAACATTGTGATTACAAGCAATTTCTCATATACATGTATGACCCTTTGATCTTTGACCTCATGACCCTAAAATCTACTCAGTTCATTGGCTCTGCAAGATGTCCTGAGTTAAATAGTAATTCATCTGTCAGTTTTAATGAGAATGCGTTCACAAGCTATTTTTGCATACATAATGAGCCCATGACCTTTGACCTTATGAACCAAGAATCTACTCAGTTCATTGGCTCTGCAAGATACATAAATGATCTAAGTTTGGCAGGAATCCATCAATTTGTTCTAATGATAATGCGATCACGAGCTGTTTTTGCATACATAATGAGCCCTGTGACCTTTGACCTTTAACCTCGTGACCCCAAAATCTACTCAGTTCATTGGCTCTGCAAGATACATACATGACCAAAGTTTGGCAAGAATCCATCAATCGGTTCTTCAGATAACGCGATCACAAGCTGTTTTGTATACATAATGAGCCCTGTGACCTTTGACCTCGTGACCCCAAAATCTAATCAGTTCATCGGCTCTGCAAGATATATACATGACCAAAGTTTGGCAGGAATCCATCAATCGATTCTTCAGATAACGCGATCACAAGCTGTTTTTGCATACATAATGAGCCCTGTGACCTTTGACCTCGCTCTTTAAGATATATACATGACCAAAGTTTGTCAGGAATCCATCAATCGGTTCTTCAGATAACGCGATCACGAGCTGTTTTGCATGTATAATGAGCCCTTTTAACATACTAGCAATACCACACAATAGTAATACACAGTAAAAAATAATTTTTAAACCTCAATATTTTCAGCTATTCTGACATGATTTGTTTTTCAACTTAGAGGTCACATGTCACCCCCCCCCCCCCCCCCCCCCATGAATCCATGAGAGCTCATGACATTGAATCTCTGTCAAAACCCAGATGCTATAAGACTCTGGAACTTCCTCCCTCAGAACACTGTTAATTGTACCTCTGCTTACACCTTCAAGCAAGAGGTACAAAAGACCCAGCTCCGCTAAAAAGCGGTAGTTGTTTTTACTCGCACCCAGTTATTGTACCTCTTATCAGACATTGTACACACATCTGCACTGCACCTCAACAGTACGACAATACACCTGACAGTGGCCTGTAGTACTGCAACTGAAGAAGAAGAAGAAAAAGGTGTATTGTTCCAATTTCTTTGACAAAGGTTTGTGTTTTTTCTTTTTCTTCTTTACTGATTTCCTCCTCAATTTTGCAGGTATAAAATTTGGAATTCTAAATTCCAAAGCCGACAAGCCGACCCAGGGCCATGCAGGGTGGGGTGCTTCGGCGGACAGCTCGAGCACTTTTGGAAAGACTTCCTTTTGCGACAGCCACCTAAACCTAACCCTATTTTATCACGTTTTATAATAGATCATTATTATTTTAGATCATGAAATAACGAGGTGAAAAAAGTTGGGCGAGCTGTCCGCCGAAGCTCCCCACCCTGGACAACACATCCAGGGTATTGGGCCGGGTTGTCCAGGGTCGGGCTGTCCGGTGGTCAGGCTGTCTGTCTGTACCCCAAATTTATGGGCTACATGTACTTGGAGTTGGCGGAGTTTTATGACATCTCTCCTCAAAAGACAAAATATATTAAACAGCCTTTTACATTCCCATTCTCATTCCCATTCTCATTCCCATATATTATTATTGCCAAGTGACCCTCGCCCCCCCCCCCCCCAAAAAAAAAACACTCTTTCTCACGATAACTCTCTCTCACTCTCTCTCCTGGGAATCTTGCCGTCTACCTGAAAGTTGGAAGGACTGCTGCAGCACTCTCGTTTTCCAGGAGCAGCCTCATTTGTTCTTGTTTGTATATATCTGGAACACTCGTCAGTTCTGATCGTGCTCGTTCATTTATCACTGACTGCACCCGTGCCACCGCCACGGCATCTACGTTAGGCGGGTGAGAGTGGGGAATTTTTTCGCCGGGCTCGGGGTAGCTGCCCGAGACCGATGTGGCTCGTGTGACGAGTGTGCCAGAGCAAGTCTTCCGGTTTCGGCACCTCCAATAAATATTTCCATTGCCTCTGCTCCGTTCGGTGTAAGTGTATCCTCGGAAGGAAACACAGTATTTCCCTCGCCTGGTCTTGAAAACCTCCATAATGTCCATTACGATAACAAATCTATATTTGAAAGACCCGCTTTGGATTCTTTGTTTCAGCTTAGCCTAGCCTGCGATCGCTGTATTGTTTACAACATAGTTCCAAAATAAAGCACGCTAAACATGTAGGAAAGAGATTAAGGGTATAGTCTTTATCAAGACATTTCTTTAGTATTTCTTCTTTCTTTTGCTTGTTGTGTTTTGATAAAGGGCATATAATCGCGATATTGTTCTTTCTAATACTTGTTTTTTGTTCCATGAGCAATACCGGTGCCAGGAAAGGAGATAGACTTGAAAATATAAAGTAAGACGACATGTTTTCACACAACCTACCCAGATAGCAAAATGTTGTGGGGCCCATCTGGGTTTTATCTGGTTACAACTGGGCTGGCCCACTTGGCCCAGATGGGCCAGCCCATCTCTTGCCCACTTGGCCCATTTGGCCCAGATGGGTCCCAGATAGGCCCCATGTGGGGCCCAGCAATCTGCACCCGGGTTATAGAAGGGCCCCAGATGGGCGGCCCAGATTGTACCCACTTGGCCCAGATGGGCCCACGTGAAACCCAGATGTACCCCACAATTGGCCCATCAATATACACAAGGGTTACCTACTGGGCACCAGATGGGCCATATGTGGGTTTTATGTGGGACCTACCACATTCTATATATGGGTCAAGTGGGTTCTATATGGGCCCCATATGGGCTAAGCGGGTTTTTATATGGGATCCATATGGGCCAAGTGGGTTTGATCTGGTCCCATATGGGCCAATGTGGTTTTAAATGGGCTTCATATTGTTTAAATGGGTTCCTATTTTTCCCAGTTAGATTCATTTATCCCATTTAAATTTCCAGGGTTACCAGTTGGGTTTAGCTGGACCAGTCGTACCATTTGGCACAACTTTCAACCACTGATTGAAAGCTCCAATTAGCAGACATAATTAGTAGGTTATGTAGCACTTGTACTAATTAATTTGGTCAATGGCAACAACACATCGTCTAACATTTCCAATGTAAAGGCATTGGTGTTAAGAAGACTTGGTTAATTTGCTGTGATAATTCATTTCCATATACTTGTATTTTATTGAATCTGTTTTAGATTATAGTTAGTGTTTTTTTCTAATTCATGTTTAATTAAATATAATTTAAACAAAGTAGTGACATTTCCTAATAATTGGCAATTTACATTTTGTAGTATTTTCGAAATGAATTGCAAATAACTAAATCATCAGTAATTAAGAAATATCCTGTAAATTTAGATAAATTGTTAAAAAACATAGATGTGCACGCACCCCATACTCATTATGCAAATGATGGGATATATATTTGTGGGTTTTGGGTGGGAAGGCCCATCTGGTATACATCTGGTTTTCAGCTGGGCGAAGACAATGTTCGACGTGCGATTTTCACCACTAAAAACCCACATGGAGCCCATATGGGCCCTATATGTGTTGGTACTTGTGGGTTCTGGATGGGAAGGCCCATCTGGTATACATCTGTTTTTTATATGGGCCACGTGGGCTTCGTATACCTGTGGGTTCTTGGTGGGAAGGCCCATCTGATATACATCTGGTTTTCAGCTGGGTGAAGACAATCTTCGACGTGCAATTATCACCACCAAAAACCCACATGGGGCCCATATGGGGCCTATATGTGTTGGTACTTGTGGGTTCTGGATGGGAAGGCCCATCTGGTATACATCTGGTTTTTAAATGGGCCACGTGGGCTCCGTATACCTGTGGGTTCTTTGTGGGAAGGCCCATATGGGATACATCTGGTTTTCAGCTGGGTGAAGACAATCTTCGACGTGCGATTATCACCACCAAAAACCCACATGGGGCCCATATGGGGCCCATAATATGTGTTGGTACTTGTGGGTTTTTGGTGGGAAGGCCCATATGGGATACATCTGGTTTTCAGCTGGGTGAAGACAATCTTCGACGTGCGATTTTCACAAACAAAAACCCACATGGGGCCCACATGGGGCCCATATGTGTGGGTTCTGGGTGGGAAGGCCCATCTGGTATACATCTGGTTTTTGTATGGGCCACGTGGGTTTTAGTCAGCCCATACAAAACCCAGATGGGCCCCAGATATTTTGCTATCTGGGTAGCCTCTATCCACGCTAGGCAGGATAGCTCGTTATAGATTTCGTCCACTTATCATTTGGTCTAATGAACCTCAGGCTAATAGTCCTTTGGTCCAATTTTCAAAAAAGTCCATAAGCTCCAATTACTAAACTGAATATTGTTCAAGTTTCGTCTATAAATGAGTATAAGGTTTAATTATCATTTGATGGAAGAATTTATTAGAATGTATTGACTCTTATATACGACCCCCTTATGAGAGTATATATACAACACACTTTTACATGTCATAATAAAGAATACAAACATAGCATAAAGTGAATACAACGAACACAGAATACAACAAAACAACACTGATATGAATGTATAACGATAAATAGGAATGGTCTAATCCTAGGCTATGCTAAACATAAATAACATGATGGCACAGTGGCGGATCCAGGGGGGGCCGGCCCCCCCCCCCCCAAAAAAAAAAAAAAAAAAAAAATTCGGGAGCAAAAAAATAAAAAAGTTGGGCCCCCCGAAATCCTGGATCCGCGCCTGGTATGGCAAGCATTAATACATATGATTATTAGACCATATAGTAGGGGTATATGGGAATTATACAAACAGGGAAGTAGACCGACTGAAAATATAATAAATGACCAAGCGGCCGTTGTAGACTTAATTGGAGATCAGAATAATTGGTCATTAGACCAAACGATAATTAGACGAAATGATTATTAGACCGTGCAGATAGTAGACGCACGGCTGGATAGACCATAATGGAAATAGTCCAATTGGGTAGTGACTGAGGCAGGCATCGGAACTTGTCGATCAAACGGCAATAAACCGTATCAGTGTGCTCTTAATCACTTGAATATATTATATATAATTAATGGTATTGTGCATAATCTTTCAGATACAATAATTTGTCGTTAGGGTGGGGGTGCCTGTACAAAACACAATTATAGGGCAATCCAATTACCCTTGTAATAAGTTCATTTGAATGGAGTAGAAAAGCAGACAAATAGAACTGATTTTGTAACAAAGCGGACCAATAATACGTAAGTTATGAACTATGTTTGAAATATGAGATCACTACAGCTATGCGAATCTCAAATTGGATATTTAATCAGTGAATTGTGACGAATATTGAAGGATAAGTCTCCCGTTTCGTTCAGTTGTCGTGTACAAAATAATGTCTGTTTTTAGCTTCTAAGTGTCTTCACCCCTGAGGCACTAATACTCAAAATATAATGAGGAGAGCATAATTATTTCAGGGCCTCTCAGTAAAAGACCGTCCCAAGGCATACATTTTAGAAAAATTGAAATTTTAGTCATTTCGTGTTTTGTAACAAAATAGTTGTCCGCCATACAACACAGATATACATTACCGAAATCCAGCCAATTTGGAGGGTCTTTACCCGAAGTGATTGCAACTTTAACAAATTCTTAATTATTATTTTGTCCGATTTCATTCAAACTTTCACCAGTATGCTTCTCATTGTTTTTCTCCTTTCGTCTAGCGTAGTTTGCTATCAAGTTTGGACTTTTGCAGTACTATACTCTAAAAGTGCCCTTCTTAAATCCCTATTAGTATATGACCGAGGCGGTGCCCTTTATTTTACTTGGGCATATATTCACTAAGTTCTGTTTTCTATTTTTCCTTTTCTCTTACTATTCATTGTCATCATATAGGCCTACATCCTTTAAGAAACAGCTTTTCCATATTGACAATATACTTCCCTGTTGGAAATTTCTGCCATTAATTTCTTTTAAATTATTCTCTCATATTTTTTCTTATTTTTCCTTCTTCTCGGTCTTGGGACAGTCTACAATATTATTAGTGAGACCCTAACCTGGATATCATCCATCAAGAGAGGAATAAGGACAAGGAGAAGAAAATACTGATCAGAAGACTATATATATACTTGGTCACCGCTTTGCTCGGCCATCGCAAACCAATTACTAAGTAAATCAAAAGTACCTCCGTGAACTTGAGAGCAAACAGTTATTCAACTTCTAATCGGCTATAATAAACCAGTCAATCAGCCAACAAACATATATGATCATTTAACCAGCCAATCAATCAGCAGTCTGATAAATTGACTCAGTCACTCACTGCCAATCAATAATCAACCAACCGAGTATCTGTAAGTCAAATTAGTTATCAATAAAAACTATCTGTAGTTGAATCAATTAAAAAATCAATCACTGAAACAGTTTACCAACCAAGCAACCACTCAGCCGACCAATATTTCAATCAACCCATAAGGCAACAATCAGTTACAAGCAGGCGCGTACGCAGGATTTTTTGAAGGGGGGGGTTTTAACATTTATAAATCGGGCCGAAAATTTCGCAACGACTCAGCCGAACGCTGAATAAGCGGGGGGGGGGGGGAGGGGGGGGGGGGGGGGGGGGGGGTAAGAGGACACTTTTTTTTTTTTTTTTTTGTCCCCAAAAAATCGCAACGACTCAGCCGACCGCTGAATAAGCGGGGGGGGGGGGGGGGGGGGGGGGGGGGGGGGGGGGTAAGAGGACACTTTTTTTTTTTTTTTTTTTGACCTCGAAATTTGAAAATTTGACATTTTGCTCCGTTGGGGGGGGGGGGGGTAAGGTCACCTGGTTTAGGTCAGTCATGGGGATAATTTTTTTTTTTTTTTTTTTTTTTTTTTTTTAATTAAAAAAAAAAAAAAAAAAAAAAAAAATCCAAAGGGGGGGGGGGGGGGGGGGGGTTTTACGGTTTTTTTTGGGGGGGTTTATACACATAAAAATACCAAAGGGGGGGGTTTAACCCCCCAAACCCCCCCCCCCCTGCGTACGCGCCTGGTTACAAGTAACCATGCGACCAACCAACCAACCAACAGATTAATGACGTAATGACCAACTGATTCAACCGGCAATCAAACAACATGTCAATCAATCCATCGGCTAGTAAGCTCCGGAGAATTATCAGTCACTCAACCATCCATTTAGTTTTTATACCAGTCAACCAATCTGCAGTCCAATCAACTGAACAATCAATCATCAATCGACCGATCAACCAATCGGCAATAGAACAATCAATTAACGTATCAACCAATCGATGAATCATCCAATCATTCAATCAATCAAACCAAATGAATTAAACAATCAACTAATCAAGTCACCAATCAACCAATCAAGTAACCAATCAACCAATCAAAAGAAAAACCAATCAATCAGTATCAATCAACTTCTCAACAAATCAGTCAACAAAAAACATCAATCAACAAATTAACTAATTAATAAATCAGTAAACCAACCAATCAGTCAATCAGTCAACCAACATATCAATGGAAGAATCAATCAATCAATCAACCAACCAATCCAGTCAATCAGTCAACCAACATATCAATGGAAGAATCAATCAATCAATCAATCAACCAACCAACCGACCAATCAGTTATTTAATCAATTAACCAACCAACCAATCAACCAAATTAAGACAAAAAACAATCAATCAGTCTCAATCAACTTACCAACAAATCAGTCAACAAAAAACATCAATCAACCAATCAACTTATTAATCAATCAGCAAGCCAACCAATTAATCAATTATTCAACCAAGCAACCAACCAATCAACAATATCGATCAATCATACAATCAGTCAACCAATCAGTTATACATTCAATCAACCAACCAACCAACCAATCAGTTATACAGTGCGTCCCAGAAAAAACGAAACCGAGAAATATGCATCACGTGAGTAACATCAACTAAAAGAGGAGACTCTAAGCTTTCCAAATATGTATCATTCATTAATTATGGTTGTGATTAAGTTATGATAAAACATCGATACTTCTCGGTTTCGTTTTTTCTGGGACGCACTGTACATTCAATCAACCAACCAACCAATTAATCAATCATCAATCAATCATACAATCAGTCAACCAACATATCAATGCAAGAATAAAACATTCAATCAATCCACCAACCAATCAGTTATACATTCAATCAACCAACCAACCAATTAATCAATCATCAATCAATCATACAATCAGTCAACCAACATATCAATGAAAAATGAAACATTCAATCAACAATCAACCATACAACCAATCAATCTACAAACCATCCAAACAACCAACAAATCACTCAATCAATTCATCAATAATCCAGCCTATTACCCATTCTATTCAATATCAATCTGCAAAATAGCTCATTCCAAAAAAAGGAATCAAAGTACATCATGAATTTTTTTTTTTAATTTTTTTTTATTGACATTCTCTTTGTCCTTCTGCCCCACGATAAATGAGTATCGCGAAGATGAGGACAGAAAACAGTATTATTCTTTTAATTAGAAAAAAAAGTATCATCCTTTCTCTACACAGTTTTTGTTCTGACTACAACTCGTCTCCCTATAACAGATAAGCATATCATGATCAAATCAATTTACATACAAGTGAAGCACCCTTTCGTAAAGAATAAATACAAACATGATATACACGGTCATAGAAGGACAAATGTTATCCATATTGCTTTCGTCATCGTTTTCTGTATTCGGTTTTGGACGATCATTGCTAAGTACACATTCATGAATGAGCACCGGAAAAAAAGGATATCCTAATTTAAGTCTACAATACAAACATCATAAAACAATGGAGAATTCAGATTTACACTTAAAGATGAAGTTGAGTTCTGGTCATGCGATTGCATTGTGAAAGAAACGGTGTGGAACCGACCATAAAAGGTTGATCATCTAGCATATAAGAATTTGTGTGTAGTGCAAGGTTCTGGAATCATCAAAATGATAAGAAATTTGGCCAAGTCTTGGTAAAGTTACAAACACTGTACACAGAAAGATGTATATGGGACTACACGAACACGCGGCGTAAAAAGCCGGCCCCCCGATTTTTACGATGTTATACGCATATTTAGAATATGAAGGCATTTGAAGAGCCATGCTTTTCAAGGAACATGTCTTATCTGATGTTCTTCCACACTTGCATAATAAGAATGAGTAATGCTCACAAATTATTTTTCACCTCTTCCCAGAGCTCAACCTTCTCTTTAAACTGTAATTCAAAGTATTCCGTACTTGACACACACATAAAGGTATTCTGTAAACTACTATATTTCCGCTGGCTGATAAAAATATTAAATTTCTCCCGTCTAGTTATCCTGATTACTGATTTCCATTATTGCAGTAAGTTGAATAATTGAATATAACAGAACTGGAAAATTACAATTCACTTTATCATATTCATATTTCATATATTTGGACAGATTAAGTACAACATTGATGAAAATCGAGTCTGCAGTTTGCATTTTGGTTGTTGAATTATTCATCCAACTGAAAGAAACTTTCCTTAGATATACTTCAATGTGAAATTTTAAAAAGACCAGTGAAAAATTCAAAGCTACCATAAAGAAATGTATGTTTATAGTTATTAAACTACTGTTCTGTTCATTCCTGATATTGCATGTTCAAAGCCAGAAGGGCATTAACCCTGTGGTAAAGTATATGAGTTAATCTTCTGGCTCCAAACAGGTTAAGAGAACCAAAGAAAGTAACAATGTGCAGTTACTCAGGAATAATTAATTCACCCTTTTTGGTCACACAACAAAAACATGCTTATAGTGGCAATTCCTGGGAAACTATAGGTTAACAAAATAGCATTGAAAGCAAGGTGGCCATTCTATACAGGTTAACCAATGTACTATCAGTTATGAACACACATTATGGGGCATTGGAACATGGTACAAGGTCTATTCTGTGAGACAAAAACACATGCTTTATGGTAATTATGATTGATAAATATAGTCAAACCTGTCTACAAAGGCCAGTCATGAATATATAAAAAGTATAAGAGAGGTGGCCCTTCCAGATATTTCTTCTGAGGGGAGACAAGTCGCCTCTATATCAAGATGGCCACTAGGACAACTCTGACTGTATTTGCATAACATCATTGTAATGCTTTTTGTATTAATACTGTCTAATTTGACTTGGTAGAAACAAAATGGACCTACAAGGAAACAAAGAAAGAAAAAAATGCCCCGATGGATCAATAATCTTAATCAACTTAATATATATTCAGTCAAAAGACAAATTAAAAGGAGAATAACAGTGAACATTATCTATAATAAAACAAATTTCACTCATGATTTTTCCTTATTCTCTTGAACCCTTTATTACAAGAAAAGTTGTTCAAATCTGTTTATTTCTTAAAAATGCATTGTAAACGATATTATATATATATTACAAAAATTGCAATAGAGACATGAACCTCTGACAACATGTCACTCAAAACTATACAAATATCACACTTCTACAGTACAGAGGCGATTAATAAATATTCACATGAAAAACTACACGAATCAACATGAAAAAAGAGAAGATTTATTATACATACTGATTGCAAGTAAACAACAAAAGAGGAATAAAGAATCACAATTGATGAATGATTTTTTAATGAGTTCATAGGCAGGAAAATAATAAATGATTGAATGTCAGTGCCTGCATTTCTTGTTCGAAATTGAGCCTTAAAAAATGACATGTCGCATTTGTGCATAGCCATGATAACAATTGAAGTTTATTGAACACAAGGATATTCTATTCTATCTACGGTATATTAAACATATAACTTAATTTGAACATCTTGATTTTGCATTTGCTTGCATCAATAAAAACAGACTGTAAGTAAATGCATACAAATAAATGTACAAAAGGCTACAAAACATTCTCTTCAATACAAAATAGCACAAATCAAAATTCAAATTAATGCGTTATCTATTGATTCTAAATCAAGGTTCACTTTCTTTCCTATCTAAATAAGTTACATTATCAATACAAGTAATCATTCTATTCCTTTACAACACTACATAAAAATAATTCAAAGAATTTGGATATTTGATTTGATGGTTAAGTGTGTGACTAAATCTAACTAAAAGCAGTCAATATCACAACTTCTTCGCATGCTGTTTCCTTTCATGATTTTGGAATGTTCAAGTGTTTTGCTACATGATCCTTTCGATTGTTCAGCCATTCTGCGTTGTAAAACAGAGTCCCATAGTTTCAAATGTCGACCCCCTTCCTACACACATTCCCATCATGGAAAGGCATATTTTAACAGCCAAGTTAATCAGGTCTTTCTTCAAATTGGCAATATTGCTAGTTATCTTCTACTCACACTGATTTAATGAATATTCAGATATATGAAGAAAATAACTACCGGTAACAGAAATCTGATAGGAAGTATAAACTTTGCAAAATTTGTTTTCTTCGATATCTAAATTTTTTCAATGAGTTGCCGATTTTGAGACTTTAATGTTCTTTCTGTTAAAGATTTCTGGTGTCACACTAAATTTTGACAATCACAAAAACTTGCCGCAAGATGAGCACGAATTTGGCTGTTTCTATCCACACCAGTAGTACACTTTTAAACGGCAAGAAATATAAATGTAGAGTCTCACAGCAATATAATGTGTAATGTTACTGGCCATGATGGGCTTATGCAGGGGGAACAAATAAAAACTCAGTCAAGCATGCATCAACATTGCAATTCAAACTAAGACATTTTGAGATAACTTGGTGCCCTTTCTCGCACTAGACTATGGAGATGATAAAACATTTACATTACAACCTCACAACCTTCCATATTTTCAATCACAGAAAGTTGTAACATTAGGCATGCTGCAGCATTGAGTGGGTAGAAATGTTGAAAGGTGTTATTTGTTCAAAACCTGTGATGTTGTTGTGAGAAAGAGCGCCTTGTTACCTAAGGCACCTACAGGCCCAGACCTACATCATCCAATAACCCACACGTTGTGCATTTCGGACAGGTTAGCTATTCGGACAGGTTAATTATCCGGACAGTTGATGTCTAACAGTACTCTGAAGAATTTTACAAGCAATTACTCATAAATAAAGACTTATGTTGGACAATATTTTGTTTGCACGATCTTGAGATTATTTCGGGAGAATTGGCCGAAGATCTAATTCATATATACGAGTAGCTCTGGTAATTTTAAACCACCACAAAAGCTAAATCTGTTACTTTGCATATTTTGATATCCATGTCCAATGTGTAAGCACAAAAAAACAGCAGCAGGAAAATTAACAAGGTCAGAATCGTTCAGGAGTTCCAAACATTTGATAGAAAGCGGCTCCTGTTTATTAAATAATTTCTATACGTCAAGCAGTGAACATTATCTTTAACTTACAGACTTTCATATGATGACGAAGACTAAATAATAATGACAAATGCAATTACGTCAGATGTTCCCACCCAAATAGCTGTAAATTCTGGAACCAATGGAGGGAACAAATCAGCTGTTTAATGTCATTCATTTTCCAGGGAAAATAAAAAAAAGAAGGGAAAGAAGTTGTGAGATGAACAAAGAATAAATTTTTAGCCGCGACAGAAAATTTCTTGCACCTTACTACACGCATAACCAGAATCAGGACTTGCGACCCCAAAATATACATCTGTATAAAAGTCAAAAGGAAAATTGAAATTGAAAAACATATCACACAGATACAAATATCCATGACAACCAAACAACAATGTGCCCATTGAATACACAACGTACAAGGCTAAACTTCGTACAAATATTACACACAAATATAAATCAGTATGAGTAAAAAACCAAAAACAAAAAAATTGAAACATATCACACAATGTCTTTATTACTATTTCTATTTATATATGACCCTACTTACATCAGAATTGCATTAACAAGATGGGTGGGTTCACACCCAGACAATGATTGAGGATGAAATGACACAGGCTTGATGCAGCATTGTTATCATCGTTTCTCTTCGATTTCTACAAAAAAATGTACAACTGAGCTACCCAACTAGTCCCATATCCAAAATTATCAAGTAATGTACATATAAATTAAGTTGTATCACAAAACATGGCTAGATCACAAATAGACCAATCACACAACGACCGGCCGGTCACTTCCCGGCGATTTCCACATGCGACCGACACATCCAGCATTCTATACGTTGCCGTGACAACAGCTAATACCTCAGTGCAATGCTTCTCGTTGGTTTGAATCTCGCATTCGTAGCAAAAGAAGGAGCACCAACATACATGGAATATATGCTTCTTTTTATCAGTTTTCATTTTGCACGAAACCACACCATTTATCTCCATGATGATGCATCAGAAGCGGAGGAGCCGCGGCTTGTAAATGCCTTTTGCTCCTCAAGACATCTTCTCTGGAGTATAAGCACGTTCTAATACACATATCTAGCCTAACGAGGATGCAGAGACTTAAACGATATAAATAAGTTAATACATATGGCTCTGCAATCTCGGTAATCTCACGATTGGCATCACACTTCACATTATTTGTTACTTCAGCAATAATTTACATACAAATCACTTCTTTGTTTCTCGAGGTATATGCAATAGACTTTTATCGAAACCAATCACCCAGCTTTCATCTCAAAACATGACTTCAAGTGAGGATAAATAGGATTAATTCCCTTCAGTTCTTGGAATTGAGGAAGAAAAAAAGAAAAAGAAAACCACATCTCTGTAATTGGAGATAGCCGTTTCAAAACAAATTGCACAATTAAATCTACATTATTGTGGCGATACTTCATATGCTTACAAAATACAAGTCCAAGACATACATGTCCTTCCTTGCATACTTAGTAAGAAAACAAATGCACAGGCCATTGAAGTTGATACACAAGAAAATAATTGCATTGTACGTTGAGTAATAATTGACTTTTCTATAAAGAAAATTGTTAAATACAATACTGACAATACATGAAAGCATTCAATGAAAGGGAGAAATTGGGACTATTCAATTTAAATTATTATTCAAAACTTCTCTTGTACCAAATTGAGACATTTCATTCATGATAAAGGTTTAGGTCAACAATGAAAGATATTTCCTACTCCAGTCAAATATATATTTGATGTATAAATTAGAATATACTCTGACTAACTGCAGCGGTTTCCACTTGCTAGTATACAAACACTTTACCCCCAATGTTTTGGGTAGCCAGGAACAAATTTAAAGGATAACCTGACAGAACATATTTTATTCCCATTTTCAAACAAAATACTTCAAATTCTTTACAAAATAAAAGTATTCTCATATAATGTTCGTAGTGAAATTTCCTACAACAGAGCAACAGAAGTTTCATTCATTTGGAATAAAAATATTTTATATTCAGTTTCTTGATGATATATCCTTGCATGAAATGGAGATGAGAATCAGGTATCATGAGTTTATGGGTAGTACTGGTCATCTTTAATATTGAAGTTAAAAACAAAATGCAAATGAAATATTAAAGGGTGCTGGATCAAATCAAACTAAAACACCTTTTCTTTAGGGAGTTGAAGCTTCAACTCATAGGATGCAGCTAGCTTTGTTACAAAGCAAATAATGCTGTTTTAGTTTAAACTTGTACAATATAACTTGCAGAACAAATTTCCCTAGACTTTCCTTCATAATAGCTTGCATTTCTCTGATTGAGAGAGAAAGTAACAAACCTTGTTTGCAATTTTCAAGGGGTATTTAAACATTGATGAAACAAGTCAACCATCTAGAGCATTCCAATGTGGCCCATTCTTCATAAAAAGCGCAGCATCTCTTGAAAGGAGCAGCAAGTCGTAACATCATACTCTGTGTTCCTTGTGGCAGCCAGGGGGTCACAATGCAGCAACGCCGGAACATAAATAAAAACTTAAAATCTCCTTAAATGAATACAGCTGGTCATGCCGATCTGAAGTTTCCCGTGGCACCTTTACATAATATATATCTGTCAAAAGGGAAGGTTCTTGCTGACACCTGTTCAGTGTATGTGATGGATGTATATTCGTTGCAGCATTGTTTGCTCGATTGAAATAATATAGCACGTTTGTTTTCATGGAGCATATCACACACCTTTAAAATATAACTCTGCTCCTCTGTCACAGGTCAAAAGGTCAGTAGAGGTCAAAGGGCACATCACAAGGAGAGGATGATGGAGAGGGCGGGCGGGGTCAAATTCTGTCGGTATTGCTCAACTTGGTCAAGAACTGGGGCGGACGTGGTGGAGGAGACGGGCGCTAACCAACAGTCGAGGCACTAGCTATAAATATTTCTTGGCAATTCTTGTAAGATCTCCCTCCTTCATCAACACACAGTAAGGCTTGGAATATAGAGATACGTATCTGGACAAGACGTTTTTTTCGTTGATTGCCGTGGATGGCTGGTGGGTGGGGGCGGGGCGTGGTCCCCTCCCGGCCTTCTCATCAGTCCCACGGCTGGGGTGATGGGGGCAGCTCCGATGCACTGGCTACTGACGAACTGCACAGGGTGGATTAAAAGAAAAAGGGAGAACAAACAAAATGCATTTGTTAATATTTAATTCATGAAGTGAACACCGAGGATGAGCCGAGTTCTGGGATGTCATGTATACAACAGCGATTCTAAAGTTGCATGAAAACAAATCATCCGAATTGGGCTCCATCACATCAACACACCCTTGTACATTGATAACTATTAGGTCTTTGCATTAGCACATTTAAGATGTTGATTAGTTTGACAGGGAACTGAATCAACAGGTAACATACTTCTTTCTCCTATCTCAGATCTTTCTAACTGGGACACGCAGCATCAGTGCCACAATAAATACTTTTGGTGCACACTGAATTGCCCCTGCTAGCGAGATCCAAGATAGGTAAAAGGTGACTGATGGTTGTCCAGATGCTGTCTTTTGTTGAAAAAACATGGAGTTATGCACCATTTTATATCGCAAATCTACCAAGGTGGTGACAAAATTGACTCGAAATTGGATTTTCATTAACAAATTTCTAAATTAGAAATACAGCACAAATGGGAATATTGGCCAAGGTAATTATGGACATATGGTACCATACATGTATATGCTTTTTAGACATTTTAGATGGATGCTAGGAAAAAATTTATGGTGTATTTGTCCGATACAGATAAATTCATGTGGTGAACATCTGATGTACACGTACAAGCTACAAGATTTATGATGGCTGTCTAAATGTTCTTGCTGTTCTACAAGTAATCTTTGTATGTATAGATTTCATGCACAGTGGAGGATGCATTTTTAATCTCATTGGAATCCTGCCATTGCTGTTATGGAATAAGGATGCTCAATCCTGGCCAAAAGAAATCTATAATTTCTGAACCACAAGAGCTCAGCACAGTGCCTGCAGAAATAGAGTTATGGAATCAAGAATGAATACAAGCTTCCAAAACGATTTGTGATAATAAGAGATTGTACCACTTGAACGAGGTTAGAGGGTGATTTCCCATCAATGAAACATTTTTAAGGTACACATGTACAATTTTTTATAGAAGTTATTTATGGTAGATGACATGAAAGTGACATGGCTGAAAAATGTGTGATCGTGTAAGCGTTTGTGTGTATATGCAATTTTCCTTTAACAGGCATCTTGTTCATATCACCTCCATAGAAAAAGAAGAGGACGTGATTTCGGTACAATATGTAAAGTGATCTGTATTATGTTATCATTTGCTGTTAAAGAGGGATGGGTGGGGGTGAATTAGGTGAACCTAATTGGCCCTCCTAAACGACCATTTTATCAGTGAACTCCGATTGTTTACAATGGAGCCAACAACATGTACATGTAGGTTAATTTGGTAAAGCGTTTCAGGAGATTATAGGGGAAGTTTGTTGCTTGAGATATCTTTCATGAAAATATTGTTGATAAAAGACACAATTGAATGTACATGCAGCTCTCTCAATTACTTACTATTGAGACTTGTCTTAAATGAAAGGATGTTTTCTATGTACAAAAAAACTGCTATGCCTGCGCTCTCCTCTGAGCAATTCACATATAACCATTGAGTCAAATTCAGATAATACACAAACTCCTGAATCACTGCGGACGAGTTTGTATCAATAGGGACTTTTAGATTGAGTGGACAAGAATGGCGTGAACTTCCACTGATCATGCGTGTCTATGGCAAGCTGTTTTAACATTTATTCCTATTTCTTGATATCAAGAATTCAATTCTTGATATCAAGAATTACCATTGCTTTACAACAGAATATAATATCTTGATATCAAGAATTACCATTGCTTTACAACAGAAAATCATTTTTTGATATAAAGTATCCAATTCTTGATATCAAGAAATAGGAATAAATGTTAAAACGGCTTGCCATGGACACGCATGATGAGTGGACGTTCACGCCGTTCTCATCCACTCAATCTAAAAGTCCCTATTCTCACCAGAACAAGATGCCTCTTATAATTACTCACAAATGTCCTCGATCTAGTTCACAGGCTTGGTTTAAAGGTAGAGTAGAGTCATTGAAAAAGGGTGACTGTACTCTACTCAGAAGTAGTCAACTTTCCACATCCCCCTCCCCTATCCCCCTCTCCCCTTCCCACTCCCAGTCCCCCTTCAACTTTCTTACCCTTCCCTTCTTTAGTTCAAGGTAAAGTGCATCTTTTCGATCCCCCAAACAACACTCCACATGAACAGTAAATAAAATAGGCATGTGGTTTTGATAAGGGCATATTTACTGAGTTTTCTCTGTGAGTGCACTTAATTACCAAGGAAAGCTCATGAAGCATCACACTTTAGCCATGACGTCTAAACTTAAAAATAAACATTTGGTTTTGAAATATACATTTTAAGGGTATATTCTAAAGTACCTATAAGTAGTAAAGCCTGCAATGCTAATACAGTACCGACTATTCAGAAAAAGTGCTTTGATTAAGCCATAATCATGTTCACTTTACAAGTGCATATCAGTTGTATGCTCTTGGCTGGGAGAAACTTTAATCTTCATTAAATGTGCTTTTTCATAACCATCAAAATTAAACAACATTCATGAAAATGTCAAGATTTTTCCAATCTAGTAATACAAAAGGATTATGTTACAGTCTGAAAGCTTTCTTTGCTTGTGTTCTATTTTGGTAAAATTCTGTACGTAAGCATTGTCTTTTTCTTGGTTGATGTTGTTATTGCATAAATATATAGAAGAATAAATGCAATGAGATGTTTTCCTTCTTGTGTAGCACCAATACAAACTGAAAAACTGAATATTCATATTCAATGAAAGGGATAAATGGTGACTCTTCATGCATGAAACAAAGATCAACAAAAAACAAGAAATGATTAAAAAATGAAGCACTGAAAAGAGAAAAAATTAAAAAAATGAAATTACAATGATAATCATAAAAAAACAAAAAGATTTTGAAAGAAAATTGAGACAAAAAAAAAATGACTGTTTGATAATTTGGATTGGAACAAACCTGGAATCAGTAAATTGGCAGCGTCTGATGGTACATCAAAAACCTTTTTCCCAGTCCTACATGAAAACAGCCGCAGGGAAGGGGGGATAGAAATGGTGCGATGGAGCAGACACCATTTTAAAAGAAGAGTTATTCATTAGTCTTTTGGTGAAAGGAGGGTGATGATGAAAATGATCGTGAGAAGTATAAAAATAATTTCCTTTATTTGTCTTGGGACAAGGGTGATATTATTGTGCAGTTGTTTTAATAGACCAAAGTCAGAAGTTCAGAAAGAATTCACCTCATTTTATCACCTATGTAGCAGCTTTGAATTACCATTCCACTGCTTGACCAGGGAGTGAGAAAGAGATATGGTTCAGAGAGGTATGGAAATACAAATGAATAAATTGAGACTGCACCACACAAACCCACTGTTAAGATTAGGTTATTGAATAGAAAATAAGAGAAAAGATTATGTACAGTGTGCTTCTGAAGTTGCTATAAGAGACAGCCGCCCACATATAGCATCTGCAAATCTTATTCTGGAAAGTGACTTATTATTTTTTTAGGCCCAGCTTGGGTTTCCAGGGGTTTCTTTTGAGTCATGTACAACTGCCATTTTTCAAAGTGTTGGGGGAACTTAAGCTTTCACCCACAATCAAAGCAAAATTAAGAGAGAAAGAGAGAGAACACATACATAATGATTACGCAAAGAAATCATAAGACCTTACATGTTAAGGCAAACAAAACTAATAGAATGCCAAACTTATCCTAACTTCTGTCTGCACAATCATTTGAATGTGGGTAATAACTTTCATGCAACCTATCAAACAAAAATAAATAAAAGAATACTGGGGGTGTAAGAACAGACATTATTGATATTAGAAAATGAAATATAAGTTTAACGTGTTAGTAGAATCCATGCAAGAAAAATGAATAAGCCGAATCCATGAAACAACGCAGCCTATGTTCTTGTACGGATGCAATTCTAAGAACGGTTTTAAAGTTGCAAAACCTTTTTGCATGTATATTTGTTTGGTAACGTTGTGCCCCACTTGAGTTCATTTTATGCTGATCCATTACATCTAGCTGAGCAAATCACAATCAAAGTAGCTCCAGCATTTTAACCACATGTACATGTTTATTTTCTAAACAGTTTTTATATACATGCATAATAATTCTCACGAATGGAATCTTGTATACTATCGTAAGGTACTTGATTCATGAAATGTGTACAGTTATTGTCAATGAAAATGATGATGATGTAAATGCTTATTCTATTCATAGTGAAATATATAAGCGCAATTAGATATATAACATGTGATTAACCTGATGTGACCTATATATGCATGAAGCAATTTAAGTGAAAAGAGTTCAACAAAAGTTGCAAAAAATTAAAAAATTTGTGGTGCAGATCAATGTTTACTTTGATTACTAATAAGTGTTTTTTATTACTTGGGCAGACAAGAATTTTGTTTAAAGCCCTAGTCTCAAGATCTAATTTTCTCTTGTGTGATTTAATTATCATGTGATTTTAATAGTTCATTATCTGCTTTCAATAAAACCAACGTGACAGAACTCCTAAATCGTTCAGTTATGCTTTATTCGCTCAAATTTCAATCAAAATAACACCTAAAACTAAACAAGCATTTAATTAAAGTGATTTTGAATTCAGACTTAGGGCACAAAATTAATTGTATATTGCTTCCATCATGTGTATGTTAGAAGGTTATGAAGAGAAGAAAGCAAGAAAAGGATATTAAGTTGATTAGAATTAACCTCACCAATCACAACATTCAGACAGAGGGACGTACAGAAAGACATACTGAGCGGTTACCAAGAAAGAGAAAATCAAGAGCTACAGTGCTTGAAAGAACCGTCTTCAAGTTCCCTCCCATAATATTCAAGAAAGAGAATCATAAATAGCAGCCAAGATTTATATCAATTTGTGCAAAGAGAAGATATTTTGAATATAATTGAGTATAAAGTCTCAATTCCAATGACTCCTATCATAAGAGTATGTATCTATTAAGTTGGCATGGAATGTTGATTAGTTTTGCTTTCTTGGTTATTTATGAAATTGGAAGTACAGAAATCAACCTTTCTTTCTTCTTAAAACCCTATGAATTGAGTCCCACACGAACACAAAAGTGCATCTACACAAAGTAAGAGAGAGATTTTCTATCGTAGGATCAGATAGATTCCAGACAGGTTCCAACTATGGCTAAAAGTTCAAGCACTGCAGCTCTTACAGAAGTTCAGGAGGGGCGAGGGGAGGTGACTGACATGCAGGACTGGGCGATAACCACCATTTCAGACTCCAGCAGAACGTCAACCATGCATCGCTAAAGGTTCACCAGGGGATTCACCTATTATGATGTACCATCTAAGGTGCAGCAATAAAAGCATACCATCAATGGTGATCCACTTCAGGTGACTGAATGAAAGTGTACCTTTAACTGTGCACCATCAAAATTCAATCAATGATGGTATACCATCAAAGGTTCACCAATGAAGGTGCACTGTTAATATTGTACCATTTAAGGAGCACCACTAAAAGTGCACCATCAAATGCTCAGCAATGATGGTGCTTCAAAGACGGTATACCATCGCAGTTCACTCATACTACCAATGTTGTACCACCAAAAGTGCACCGTTGAATCACTGATGGTGCACCACTGATGGTGTACCACTAGAAGGTGCATGCACTGATGGTACGGATGGTAGGAAGCTTTATTAATCAAGCATGACACAAGGCATGCAAGAATGTCAGCGATTCTAGAACCAATTTGGCTTAAGGTCTCTCTCGCTGACAGCATAAAATACTCCACAAATGGGAGTCTCTACACTGAAACTCTTAAGAGAGGGAAGCAAATCAAAACCTTGTGGTTTGCTTTGCCCTTTGCCCTTTGACCTTTGTCTTTCTTGCTCTCACCTTGCAAAGCTCTTGAAGGCGGCTGATTGCGGATTGATGCATAGAGGTACGGTGTTACCCTGATGTCTGTCGGTGATGAATTTGTGTAGCGCTTCTGCAGAGGGAAAGAAAATGACACGCAGGTGCAAAAAGAAGAAAAAGGTCAGAATATATGTATGTGACGATGCGGGCTTACACCAAGGAAAGGTTACATTTGTGAGCTTTCTCATTATTTGTATGTCAGTTTGGAAGAATATTTCATGGAAGATTTTCCCCTGAAATAATGTTTGAAACACAAGAGCTAGATATGGCAGAGAAGTTTGGACTGAACTTTCCAGCGACATGTGCATGTAGTCCCATATACACATTTCCTTTCATGTTGGTTATTCTAAAACCTTGCACCATATACATCAATTCTTATGTACCACATAATCAACCTCTCCCAACATCTTCCAGAGAAACAAGAAACTCATCCATAGGGTGACCTCTCACCTTTGACCTGCGATACCGTGTGGAGGTCGTCCTCGTACAAACAGTCGAACCTCTGAGGGGCAGCGGGTTCAAACTCGCCGGTGTATTGCCGGCCTGCCGACGTATTGTGGCAGCAATTGCACATGCATGTGTGGTAACGTAACCGCCCTTCGTCAAGGTAAGGGTGAGCGAGGGCGTCAATACATGAAATCCTTTTGTCCTGTCAAAATCAAGAGAAGAGAAAATAATTTAATCAGGGTCTTTTACAGTAGTTGTTTTCAATAAAAAGTGATATTAGATTATCAATTAATATATTTTTTGACATGAAAACATAGAGAATTACATCATCATCATAAACGGGAGTGAGGTAATACTGTAGATCTCCCGGTTGTCTTCCAAAATATAAGTTCGATTGACCTTTCGCAACTTAAACAGAGTGCAAAATGCGTGGATGTCAGGTTACATAAAATTGTTTGGCCAGCAAGTATGGAAGGATCTATTGTCATAACATTATACTCGATTGAAATATTTCTTATCATATTTCATCGCGCATTTATATCATTGATATTTTGATTGAAATTTTAGAATACATGCAGCCTAAGGCAAATCAACAAATAAGTGTTATCGTAAGTGCTTTGTTATTCTTACTGCAGAGAAAAATCTACGATTTCACCGTACAAGTGGACTACATTTGGAAAGTCATTGAAATTCAGGATCGGATCGGATGTTAATTAACCGACTACTAAGGTCTTGCTTAGTTGACATTTACATTCTAGTCAAGGAAGTACTTGAGTCTGAAAATGTTGTGATCAAGCCCCAAAACTGATAACCAGTATAAGAGCACTTGTGTGCATCTACAGCTTCACACAAAAAGAATATGTACTAAATACCGTGTGTCTCAAAAAAAACGTAACACTTTTGAAATGGTTGCCAAATTGAGCATATATAATTTTATGAAAAAATGTTGATATGTATGGAAAGCTAAAGGACCAACCTTTCATATGATATGAAAAAATTAAAAAAAAAATCATGCTTCGATGGACAGTGTTCACTTAAGTTAGAGGTATGAAAATGGGCCTGCGCAGGATTTTTCCTTCCAATTTTGGACAGGTAAATTACTTGTAACTTACAAAATAAGGTCGATATGAGATATTCATGATCGATGGATCAAAAGGATATTTTGAATCAAAAGGATATTTTGAATACCTCGAATACCATTCCTTTTTCAGTGTTATTTATCAATCCCGAAACACCACCGCCCACCCCCCCCCCCCCCACACACACACACACACACACATACACACACGTGCACACACACACACACACACATTAGGGCAGACATGACAAAAAACAAGTTAAATCTTTTTTTAAAAGATTTTCATGTTTCTTTTATTTCTTTCTTATTTAAAACTGCTTTGTTCATCCAAAATTGGAAGGAAAAATCCTGCGCAGGCCCATTTTCATACCTCTAACTTAAGTGAACACTGTCCATCGAAGCATGATTTTTTTTTTAATTTTTTCATATCATATGAAAGGTTGGTCCTTTAGCTTTCCATACATATAGACATTTTTTCATAAAATTATATATGCTCAATTTGGCAACCATTTCAAAAGTGTTACGTTTTTTTTGAGACACACGGTATATCAACTGCATGATATCCAACCTTTGAAATAAGTTCATTGGTGTGAAATCAGAAAAATAAGGGAAATAAATTGGAGCAAGTTTGAAAGAAATCAGACAAATTATGAGTATGTCATGAATGCTTAACCAACTTGCAATAAGAATTTTTGTCCATTGCAACGAAAAAGAAGAAGACGTAGACAGAAAAATGATGAAGAACTACAAGGCGGGTACGTACGTAACCAACCAGAAATTGAAGCTTACCGGATTGAAGACGAGCATTCTACTGAGTAAGTGGACAGCTTCATGAGTGGCGTGGCTGGAGAGACCATATAAAGCTGAGAGGCAAGGCTGTAAGACAAAGACATTTGTGATGGACTTGCGTCAGACAATGTTAAAAACATTGATGCTTCTACAGAATATAGGATTAAATAAGAACCAGGGTCTACCAAGAAATCTGCGAGGGCAATATTCCTGAACATTTTCTGGACTTAGTAATGGTCTCAAAGACTGAAATTAAGTAACATGAATAAGGAGGTATGGTGTCTCATTCACAGTGGTCTTTCTTAATGCAATCACATTACCAATACTCAACTTCATTCAATTCAAATTAATTTAGTATTACAATACACTATGTATAACAGTGGTTCCAGATAGCGTTCATATTTGTGTTCCACTTGCTTCTTGTGTAATGAAGATGTTCCTTTTAATTAATTGCAAAAGATTAGCAATGTAAATCCAGGCATGTAATACTCCTGATTCAAGTATTGGCATTAATTATTGTGACTCCTCTTTGAGCCTTATTTCTTTTCATACCGGTTTATGTGGCATGCGTAGGAGGTGAGCCCGTGCTCCGTCACAGGCGTACTTCATATCCTCCATAGATGGCGTCCCAAGAAGATCTGTGATTAAATTGAGCTGTGAAGGAAAAACAAGAGGGAAAATGGCATCAATTACAATGAGTTCAGTCATCCAAAATGTCACAAAATTACAACACCAAAAGTGCAACCAATACATAAACAGATGAATTGTAACTGTAATGATATTATAATTTAGGCATGAGGACTTGGCAATTTCTCTTTTCCAACTGTAGAATATTCTTTTTAATCTTGACACTGACTGCATGATGTCATACAATCATAGGTTTAAGTAATTATCTAAAGACTGGATGACAATGAATGCATGGGTTAGTGAGGGGCCTTTAAAGAAATTAACATGTGCCAACTTGGCACCACGGATCATTTGGTCTATTAAGAGCAAGAAGAGCATTAATAACCCATACACTTTAACACATAGTTAATGCCATTCTGGCACAAAGACAGAAAATTCATATTCTTGGTCGACTCAGGATAAGGGCCCTAAGTTGAAGTCAAGCATTTGGTCAGTATCAAAATTGTGCGCACAGCAACTGACGATGGAGCATATGTCGTAGAATACTGGTTACAGCCGAGTTGTATTGGTATGTTTACGGGATTTTATCACCATGTAGTCACTTGAACTTGATTTTTTTTTTCTTTTCTTTTTTTCATTGGTTGGGACAATCATGGGGAATGCTTGCCTACTTATATTTTCAAGATCGGTTGAAGCCGAAACTACAAGTTATGTACTCACTTGCGTGATTGGACTTTGAGCCTGGAAGAGGATCCGTCTGCCGAGGAGCTCCGCGAAGATGCAGCCCACCGACCACATGTCCACGGCCGAGGTGTAGTGCTTGCTCCCTACCAGGATCTCAGGGGCGCGGTAGTACTGGGTCACGACCTCCTGGGTCATGTGTTTGCTGGTGTCAGGCTCCTCCACTCGGGCCAGACCAAAGTCACACACCTGCAGGCAGAAAAAAAAAAGTTATATTTATTATTTCATCAAAGCTATAGGAGTAGGGTTGGGTTATCATTAGGGTTAAGGTTATGGAAGAGTAAACGTTGTAAGTGGCTGTTAGGTTTAGGTTTTCAAGTGATTTTTTTTTTTGGGGGGGGGGGGTAGGGTTTGGGTGAAGGGTACAAATTTACTGTTGGTTGCAAAGTTGAAGATTGGACTTTTGTAAGTGTCAGAAAGTGATCTTGGGGAACTTTTCCAACTGGATTCTGATAAAGAAAATTATCCCATTAAAGAAGCCAAATAGGAACTCAAATATTTTCTTAATCAAGGAATGATAACCGAAAAAGATAGTTTAAGTCATTTTGAATTTTCAGGTTCATCTCCAGTTGGATCAAGTTAAACACATTTACAACAAATTTAAGGACAAAGGCATGTCCTGAACTAGGGCCAGGAACTTGGATCAGACTACGGCTGTCATAGAAGTGATTCAAGAAAAGTACCAAGATGGTTGAGACATGTCAGGCTAGAAAGCGATCAGAGACAAGGAGAAATACTTTGAGTTCAAGAGACAACACAGGAAGGGATTAATGATCATGCAAGTTCTTCAAGACCGATCAGTGTGATCCCTTCGTCAGTGCGATGACAATCATCAAATATGCAACACTTCTGGCCAGCCCTACAGGAAATCAAGGACAACCACAGAACCAGAGCGACAGATAGACCAGGCCGAACAACATGTCATGAGTCACACCTCGGTAGGAACATGGGCAAACAAAGGGAGCATTCACACATTACAAAGTTTAACATTCACTGTATAGAACAAAGTCCAAACTCTCATCCTTGTTTAGAAAACTGTTTCCAGCTAGATTTATCACAGTTGGGGAACATCAGTTGGATTGAGGAAGAAGAAGAAGAAAAAAAAGGTTGGTAGTGATAATTTACAGATCTGTTCTTGAATCATACTATTATATACCCGTATATATAGGCAGATTCTTTTGTCATAATTATATCTGGGATGACGGCATGTCTCTGAGTATATGTTGTATACCCAGCAGAAGGGCGCAAGTGGATGCAAGGTTAATTAATGTATTACAAGAATAAATGCATTACAAGCACTTGACCATTCTTAGACGACATCTGCACAATGCAATGAAGTCTATAATACAATGTCCACTCCTTTCAGAGTGATATTCTGACTTCAGTAATCAAAACTCTTCACAGTTTAGAAATTTGAAGAAAGAATTTTTGTTCATGACACAACGATATTCCAATACTGAATGACTGTACAATACATGCAGGCCTATGACCCAATCACTACCGTAGTCATCGCAGTATCAGCCAGCATGATATCCTTGAACACTAGTCAAAGCCACAACCACAAAGCCATCACAGTTAGGGTCCTTGTTCCCAATCAGCTGCCTCATATGATTAGACATACACCCAACATTTTACAAACATCACATGAACCCAGATCTGAACACACTCATAGACAATGGGGAATGTGTGTGCCTACAGAATAAACAAGCGACTCAGCTGGTCGTGTTTTAAAGAAAAGGAGTGTGAAGGAAGTATGACTGGTATCAACCCATGTCCAGCTTCCACAGACTAATGAGTTCATACCGAGTTATAACAACATGATGTCATCCTTCTATTCCATTAATTTGAAGACATTTGTCATATATAGATCTATAAACTAATTATAGTTGGGATCCGTATCAGGTGATCTGTAGTGTGAGCAATATGATTGATAATTCATATATAACCGTTGACAATTATAAGTTCAATACCCGCATTGCTTGCACCATCAGGACAATTACCATATGAATTATTTTGTTCTGTATTATAATTGTGTTTTAGTTTGTAATGTCTTGTTTACGTCTTGCATTTGTTATATTGTGAATTTTATTGTTTCCTATTTTCAACATTTGTCATTTATGTTATGGGTCCGTGCACCCACTTCCCTCAAGCCATCGGGTGCTAATGAGCCAGTACACTTCTCAATGTTTATATTGTATGTGATTTTTTATGAAATAATAAATTGAATTGAATACCAAAATTGCTTTCACACAATATATTTCCCTGTCTTGTATTTTCATATTCCATTCTCATACTACATGAAAACCGCCTTCTTGTATAACGTTACTGCAGCACTTATGCCTGTTTAGGCCTATATACTAAACCCTGTTATTCATATTATAGCCCTTGCTATTTTACTACGGTCCATGCTAGTTGAACTAGGCAATAACTACATGTAGTTATACTACATCCCAGCTGTACTATACATGCTCTCCAGGCTACCCCTTTCTCTGCAAACATGTAGGCCGTTGATACATCAGAAATGGATGCAACAACCCTGCAGAGAATCTACACCACGGTGGTGCACTAGGCAACAAACAGGATGGTCTAAACGAAGCTACAATGTACATGTAATATACAATGTATTTCTCCCCATTGCTGGCATACCAGAATGATGATGGATCCATGTGGTGATCGAACGCCCTCAGCAGGCTTCATCCTGCGTGCTCCAGGGAGTCCCCTTCTCTTCGCCTGTCCGCTCTCATTCATACACAAACACCATCAACTATGATGCCGGACTAGATGAAAGGTTGCATGGTCACACCCCCATTCAGATAAACATAATTTTTTGTATAGCTATAACAATTAATACAACAAAACATACCTACAATGTATATAGTACTAGTTGAAAAGGCTGGTCATACCACATTCAGGCTACAACAATTTGTCGTACAGCTATACCAAAAATTAAATTTTCATACATTCCTTTTACACATACAATGTCCAGGCGTGCAATTTTGCTATATGATTATTATCAATATCTATACAGCTTTCTTAAAACAAATTTGTAGAAGTTTCCTCTCGTGTGAATGCCCCCAACAGGCACAAGATATGGGCTTTGATTCACAGGGGAAAAGCTAGGAAGGGGGCATAAATTATGCATTTTCCACAGAACAGGTCAGAAACCACACTCCTTTAGTGATGTCACTTTGATCTGTGGGATTCGTACACATCTGTGCAATCAACTGGTATGGAATTGCAAATTTGAGATTATTTTCCTAAAATAATGCAAGCATAATGAGAACATCTCTATACAGCTTCATACTTTTTTGTGCACTGTGACATTAAAGAAAAATTGTCAATCGCAATAGTAGTTTACCATCAGCAGCCTAAAAACGGCGAATGTCGTACAATACTTATGACATATAAAACACTCCTTCACAGAGGGCAGCATTACACTATAGTGCTGCATACACTATACCACACTGTACATAATGTACATCAAATTTCATCTCCATGCTCCGACACCTCCACACAGATCACAACACTGGCTAATGGCCCGGTCCCACTGGCCGATGGACACGAAACGTATGCATAAAGGACACAGCGGACGAGCAAAATTTCGCGGGTGGCTCCATCCGTTTTCATCCGCTCCAGAAATGGACAAAATTTGCGAAAACAGAACGGAAAATAAGGGACGTGGGTAGTATGTAGCGGGGATGTTAAACGGATGTTCATCGGAAGCCTAGCGGATGAAAGCGGATGGAAGTGGATGACAGCTTTTAATACTTTATATACGAGATGCATACGCTTACATCCTTTCTATTTCCGTGCTACTAACGATGTATAGACGTTCCATGTACCTTATCTTTCCTCCCTCTTTCCGTTTTCAGCTGCAGCGGATGTGAGTTGCGAGGATGCCCAGAGGATGCAAGAAGGATACAGCGGACGTTTAACGGATGATAACGGACATAGAACGTTTGTTGCTCGTATTTGTCGCGGATTTACATCGTACACGGCGGAAGTTCATCCGTATACAATGAGTACGGAACGGATGCATAGCGTTTTCCAACGGATGGCAAGATTTGTTTACGTTTTACATCCTCTTTGCATCCGTACGTGCAGTGGGACCGGGCCTTAAGGGGCTATGCACATGAACAAAGGTAACATTCTCTGTCACACATACATGTTAACTCCAACAAAAAAATGTCCTGGAAACCGTAGATGTAAAAAGTGGCAAACAATATGGTTTTCAGAACAAAGACAAAATAACTGGTCCCTGCCCCCCTGCCCCCCCCCCCAAAGAACATAGTGACACAGTGACACCTCAATAACTCCATTCAGCTCCACTCTATAGTCTCCTCCTCCCCTGAACATCATCACAATATTTTAGATACCTTGGTGGCCCTATTAAACGAGGACCCTAAGCTGCTGCTAATACCTGACAGGCTATAGACAGGCATGTGATGAGCCCCTTCCTCTACTCCTCCACCTTCCCTCCGACCCTATCCCCCTCCCCTCACCTCCGCCTCCTCCCCTATCCTGTCCCCTCCTCCCCTATCCCTGTCCCCTCCTCCTCTTCTCCCCTCCCCTCCACTTCTACCCCTTCCCATTGCCCCACTCCCAATCCCCTGAACACCATCAAATACTCTGGATACCTTGGTGGCCCTTACCAGGACCCTAACTGACTGGCTAGACCGACAGGCATGTGATGGGCCCCTTCCCCTCCGCCCTCTCCTGCACCCTATCACAACATTCTGGATACCTTGGTGGGACTAACAAGGACCCCAAGCAGCAATTAACTCCTTAGTTTGACAGTCAAGTATGCGATGAGCCGCCAAGACGATGCAAAGAGTTGAATATAAGCCAAATGAATACCACCTCTTCTACACTTGAAGCATAAAGTTCCAAGTCCCATGCAGCACGCCAGCAGTTACAAGTTGTAAATAGAATAAACAGAACATATCTGAAATTATATTTTCCATGATTTTCCAACCCTACCTTCTCCTTCACATGCTACCCCATCCCTTCCCCCTCATTCTCTCTCTCTCTCTCTCTCTCTCTCTCTCTCTCTCTCTCCTTCCCGCTCTCTCTCTTTCACATCCAAAGAATTTCTTCTACATTCAGAAGAACCCCTAATGAGATTTTTTTTTTTAAATCATTGGTAATAAGGATGTCTACATGAACATGTAAAAACAGAATACTATAATATTTTCAAACATCTGAGGCTGTATTTTGCCACCCTTTCTGGAAATGTACTGTAGAGCTTCAAATTCAAAAAGTCTTTCCATGGAATCCCTACTTTGGAAGAAAAACAACTTCTTCATTGATGACTTCAGACAATTCAAACAAATTTTCAAAAAGTAAAGCCTATCTATTTCCATTAAAACATTTTCTGAACTGATAATTGAAGTTAAATGACTTTCATAAAATCTTACAAAAACTCATACACATCTAAAATGGCATACATGTACTTGTCTCTACTAAAGAGTGAATACATGTGTAGAATAAGAAAATGGGTGCATTCCAATATCTATTAGAAAAATAAAAATATATCAAAGTAGATTCAATTTTTTTCTTCTTCACTTGGGTGATATGATGATGAGATATAATCCTGGGAGGATTTTGCAGCCCAAGCTAAGACTGATCACAATTAATTCCCTTCTAGATTCCTAAGATTCTTGCTCTGATTAGCAGAGCTGACTTGGGATGAGTCAATTTCATGAAATGAACATCAATGACATGTATGAAATAAACATGAAATTCTCTCTCTCTGGGATTCTCTTTCCCTAGTCTTCATTCAGTCTGAAAGATTTATTTTGCCTTTAGGAGTCTACCCTTAAAAGAAAAGTTCTCTGGCAGGAAACGGGTTGCGGCTTTCTTTCTCATATTAGCGCTGCTCGTTTTATAGTAATTACATTGATTTTCATGAAAATCATGTTTTGTAAAACTGTTCGGTGACAAACACAGAACATGGAAAAGGTAGATTAGTTTTGAAAGAGACTATTGGTAGATTGCAGCTGATACTGGCTAGCATTCCAAGGGAGTGAGACAGAGTAAATGACCAGTAATGCAGCATGACAACTTCTGTCTACAAGTTATCAATGGATGGACATGCTTGTGAATAAGTGGGGTCTGCTTTAAAGGAACACCCACATGATGTTAAAATATTAAAATTCCTGGTTGAAAATACAAAATAATCTATTAGACATGGACCAAATTTATGATTTGCATAGAACTCAAGTCAATTAAGACTTTCATCTGTAGCAGATAAAGAGTTAACAATTTAGGTTTGCAGATTTTCCGCATTACATATCTGTTGGTTTAAACTATCAGGGTTTTGAACTGGTAGCCATTTTGCTTCAAATTCTAGAATTTTCCATTGGCAATTTTCTAGTACAAGCATTTCAAGGGTTTCCTTTTAATCAAGGCTATGTCTCACTTTCAAAGTCGTGGCCTCTGTCTTTCAAAGTACTTCTGAATCTCATATTTTCAAAATAGTTTATTCATCTCATACTTTCATAAAATACTGAAGTCAATCATTAGGTTCTCCATTACATAAAATGCTATCATTTACATTTATGAATGCAAAGTATACTTGTATCCTTCGCTATTGATGCATTCATGAGAAGGTTTCTTCTTACCTTAAGTACACAGTTACTGTTGACGAGAAGATTGCCTGGTTTGATATCCCTATGTAGGATGCCCGCTGAATGCAAGTACTTGAGACCTGTGACAAAGAAAGGATCACCATTCATCATCATATATACACAAAGCGCTAGCTACTAGTCATATATTTTATAAAGATTACTTGACATCTGTATCTGTGTCTTTTATGAAAAGAAAATTTCTACGGTATTTCCCCTTTTTATTATATTATACATGTATGCAATCTTTGAAAGAAGATGCTTGTATACATGACATTTTTTTTACATCAATGTTATATATTTTCATGAATCTTTGATGCGTTTTATAACTTAAATATCCATCTTCTACCTGTTCTTAAAGGGAAAGTCCACCCCAGGATTTTTTTTAGCTGACGATATAGACCTAATAATACCATGAAGAATGATACAAGTCTCATTAAAATCCATGATCACATAACGAAGATATATCGACTTTTTTATCGAAAATCAGCCGCCCCCCAAATGCAAATGCGTTACATGGGCATGAAACGATCGCATTGTGACGTATGTTGCGAGCTGCCTTCTTATTTCGCAGACATTCACTTTCGCTCGCGGTACACTGTTATCGCACTGACACGACGAATCATGAATGAAAGCGAAAGTGAATGTCTGCGAAATAAGAAGGCAGCTCGCAACATACGTCACAATTTCGATACTATCGGTTATTTTTTGGCGATCGTTTCATGCCCATGTAACGCATTTGCATTTGGGGGGCGGCTGATTTTCGATAAAAAAGTCGATATATCTTCGTTATGTGATCATGGATTTTAATGAGACTTGTATCATTCTTCATGGTATTATTAGGTCTATATCGTCAGCTAAAGAAAATCCTGGGGTGGACTATCCCTTTAATCCATTGAAAATTAAACTCCATGTACATAGGAAAATGGAAACATCCATTTACTTCCAAAAACAGTGACTGTTTTCAAGGCATAAAAGTAGCTCATAATTCACATATATATCTGATTATCTGAAGACCACTTGATTGCATGTATATATAGGCCCATGATATTCCATTAAATGATGCACCCCATCATGTTAAGAATAATGCAACAAATACAAAACCAACATACTATTATGGATAATGAATGCACAATTATCATCCTCAGAAGCCCGTTATATCATATCAAATTCTCAATAGCATCCCTTGATGAGGAAAATGGGATGACCTAATTATTCCTTGGGGTATAAACATAACATGATTATTCTGACCACAGGCGTAAGTTAATGAATATCAGCGTGTATGCAGGAACTGGTTGATTTCTTGCAAATACGTCCAATTTGAAAAGACATTTGTAGAGTTGGTGACTGCCTTAAAATTAGTCTAGCTTCCAGGCGAAATGTGTTTGAACGATAGGTTTGAATTAACAGAGTCTGGAGCAAAAACATGTAGACTATCTCTATCACAAACAGCTAAAGAGGCAGTCAGATGTAATAGTCTACAATGTCCAGACTCACTCTAACTTAATTCTTATTAAAGGGGGATAAAAACCCTTCCAACCCTGAAACCAGGCTAACCCAAAACAAAAGTTACTTGGGTGTGTTTCTTTTCTTCATAGTGTATGTTTCCATTAAACTCACAAAAGAGAACAACATAATCAGCCACACTGATGATTAGCCAACACCCTAGCCCCTACATCATCGACATAAAGCTTTTAATGGGCAACAACTACACCTATAGCATGTGTTGACTGTCAAGTCATGATCTTTCATAAGGGATATTGCTATTTTTAACATTCCAGTTATCAATTTTGGAGCACGCTGAATCCAGTGTTTTATTTTTGGACATGACCTCCAACGGTGAAATATCAGGAATTGGGACTGGGGAGAACGCAAGAGAGGATTATGACATGGGTGTGCTTACAGGGACCAGTTCACACAAGTGAATTTAACGTTGCATACATGTAGCAATTTCTCTCTTGAATTATAGGAATTCACAAATGTTCTTCTAGTGTTTGTGAACTATTGAAAGCCTTAAAGGTGCAATATACCTATTTTGTGCCTTAATATTACATCAGTTAAATTTGATATGAAAGCAAGTCAAATAGTAACAATCATTGATATATTTGTCAAAATATGAAATACATCTATAGGCAACAGATTTGTTCTAAGTTTTGTAAAATCACATTGAAAACAAAGGGAACAAAAGAGTAGCGATTTTGCCTTAAAATTGCCAAGATTATAATTTTCCTTGAAAATTCAAAAAAGCATTCCCCTAATCTTGAAAGTAAGGATACTCCTCAAAAAAAAATTTATGTGACAGGTATTAACCAAAATCCATGAAATGACAAAATGATGACCCCGTACCCCGTCCCCCTGATAAGGTTCATAACTATGTATTTGAAGTGAGAAAAGCCAAATTTATGTAGACACGACTCAGAAGAGAGTAGCCCTTCTAAAAACTGCTGTGGCAAAGAATTGAGGGATTTCACCATTACACATGCATCTATAGATCAATGGCAAAGCGGGTGTAAACCGATTTACAAATTCAGTTCAGTAAAGGTCGTAAGGCTGCATAAAGGTGATTTGTCATGGTTGATAAATTCAATTACACACTGCAAAATGTCAAATTAGATTGGAAAGTCTCTTTATATAAGCTCTTTTGGAATTATTTAGATACACCTTGTTCCTTATATACGCAAATTCTTAGATAAGTTGTGTTTCTTCCTACTTATTATGATGGGAAATTGAAAAATACCCACTCTTGAAGTAAATGTAAGATTCTCTGTATCATGACTATATGGTTGACATTACTGTACAAATTCAAATAATGATCTCATACAGCCTGACATATAACATCAAGTCCAGATATTTAACATACATGTATGACACAACAAGTGAAAGTATGGTGGTGTTATGGTTGATTCACTAGACTTTCACTCAAATGACTGAAGGTTCAAATCCCTGCCCAACACTTACGGTATATCCTTTGGTAAGACATTTATCTTCATTTGCCACTCCCCACCAAGGTGCACATGGGTATTTGATAGGCATGAGTACTACATGTTGGGCCACTTGTCCATAACCAGAGAAATCACAAATGTTAAAGCAATTCAAGCCGGGACATACACTTCGAACTATAAACACTATGAATAACAGTAATTATGCTGAGGCCTACATCGTATAAACACGAACCTCCATGTAACATGTATTGAGGGAGGTGGGACTACAGAATCTATTTGTCGCATAATTTGGAATAGATGGGACTGTTATAAATCATTTACATGCCTTACATGTGCATGTTCTTCTATAGATGTGGGACTTACCTCTGAGTATCTGGTAGAGGAAGACCTTGACATGATCTGAGCTGAGTGGCTGGGGAGATACGATGATCTTGTGTAGGTCGCTTTGGAGAAGCTCTGTTACAACATATCTGATCACAAATATGGTCAAGAAAAATATCCATATATTGGTAGGCCTACTTTACAAAAAAATATCAGAATATAATCTGTTTAGAGCTAGAAGGGCATGAAATCATATTGCTTTACACAGAGTCAACACCCTTCTGCCTCCAAACAAATGATATCAAAGATCAAGTGTACTACAAGGAATATAAAGAAAGAGGATATCTTAATATTTAAAGTATAAATGAGAATCTGTTCAGAGCCAGAAGAATTGATTGATTAACTCTTACTTGAGAGCTCTTGTGTTAGATGATAACTTTTGATTATTCCCTTAAAATTAAGCAGAAAGCATTGCCCTTGCCTTCACAGAACAGGTTAAAGGTTGTAGGCACAGCTGAAATGTAATTCAATACAAAATAAAAAGTAAAAGTTAACACCTAATCTATTTCAACACGTTCATAGGTTTTTTAACTTTCAAAATGAAACTTTTAATTGACAAAAAGACTTACAAATCAATCACGCCTACTAGACAAAAGTGTCACAAGCCCGTTTCTCAATACATGTACTACCAAAACAAAACCGAGACTGTTTATTTTTCTGTTGTTGAATCATGGTTTAAAGACTGCAAGTTTCGATTCTGTTGGGAAAAATGGCGTTCTGAAGGAAATTGAAACCATGTTCTGAACAGGTTGATGAGATTGTATGGGGAAAGACAAGAGGAAGAAAGAATCCATAGGCCTGTCTCCTTTAGACCGAAGTTGCAAAATAACCCGCTATTTTCCCGAAGTTCGAAATTGTGTCTTCACCAGACCGCTACGCACAAACTTGCTCAGACAGGTGCAAATAGCGGTCTATTTTGGAAAAAAGACCAAGATTTCTCAGGATATTTTCTCGCCAAATAGCTCGGCCACTAATTGCATTTACAGGCTGATGAAGACGCAAATTAGCTGGCTAATTTGAGATCGGGCTAGTTAAAGAAAGCAACTTAGGTCTGATGAAAACAGGCCTATAGGGGACAGCTAAAATCTGATATCATGGATAAAGCTCAAAATCCAATAACCCAACATCCTTCTTTTCGATCTATCGAATCACCACAATCTTTTGTATAGTTCTAAATATAATCTGCAATCTTAATTGAATGGTTAGAAGATAACGCATTGCACTGAACTCTGCAAACGTTGTACAAAGATCCTAGTATACTATTACAAAGACGAGGAAGTACCAGTAAATAGTAGAACTATCTGTCCCATTATAATGTCCTCTGCTTCTCAGAAAAGTGATTTATTGAACGTGGAATAATGAATAAATAATTTTTCTTCAGATTCAAAGTACACTGTCATAAACATAATCCAGTGGCATGGATGAACGAATTAGGGTGACAATGGAATATGAGCAATACAAATTCCTGCCGTCTTTAGGTTCTAATTGATGCCACCTATGATAGACTGGAAAAATGTAAATGATATGAATTTCATAAATATTTTTGACATTGACCTAATTTCCATGCAGTTGAAAACAATATGATGAATTTTCTTGGTTTGCAGGCTTTCTCCCATTAAATTACATCATTATGTAACAATTTCTACCCATCGGAGTATTTCTACCACCATTTCTTTTCTTCCGGCACATTGCACACATAAAAATCAAGAAAAGAATCTTTGAAATCATCCTGCTTTCAGGAAAGTTTCATGTGAGTATCAAAACAACAGAAAAAACAAAAGGAAAAAGACGATAAAATAAAAAATGATTTCACTATCAATTCAATCTTGTTCATCAATGCATTCAACACGACCATGAACCTGTCAGCTATTTCCACATAAATCCAAATGGACTGTTCTTAATCCACAAAGAGGATATCATTTACACTGATCAAACGCTTTATTGCGAGGATGATAACAATCTCTAAATCTTACCCTGCTTTGCAGCAAGTTCCATGCATCTTTTTTTTATTCATACTGACTGAATAAACAGGAAAGCACTAAAAGACAATGCTATTTCATGACTGCTGATTTTACAAAATCTGTAGAAGCCCTATTAGAAAGTACTTTAATTCCTGATGCATGCAAGGGATGCTTGTTTTATATTACTCCATGTAAATTGTAAGAACCACTTATTAAATCATGAAAGAGCTTTATGGATTTGCAGTTTTAACATGAAAATTCCTTTGAGTATTATTATTTTTTTTAATTTATTATTGTTTTACAATTATTGCTCTCTTCTTTGTTAGCTTTATGGAGCACCGGCCATTTCAATTTAAAGCACTAAACTTTCCTTCACAAGAGTGTGGCGTTTTTTTCCCTGGCACATGACCTAAAGGACTACAAGAAGTTGACATATCAATTGAGGAACAATTGGGCAAAAAGAATTTTCATTTTCGGTTTAACATAATAAAATTTGGAGTGGAATTTAAAAGATTATTATTATTATTATATTGTTATCTGATCTCTATATTCAGTAGTATACTGTAGCATAATGACATACTGATGTTGTATATATTTTTATATTTTACGAGGCAAATGCCTGTTTCCCCTTACAATTAGTGAAAGATGACATGAAATCAAAAATGTTGTTATAATCAAATTACAAAGCTTTGCTGTGGTCTGTGTTACAGGTTTTGCTTTCAGTTCTCATCCGCATTAGAGTTTTCTTTCAAGAAAAAAAAGGAGAAAAAACACCAACCAGAAAGCATTCAAATGAACAAACATACCCACTCCCTACCCTACATGTAAAAATGGTCGAAGAAGATATCTGTTATCATGCTAACACATACAATATTGATTACTAAACTATTTACAAGAGCAGCACAACATTTTCAATAAGCTTTATCTGACTTGTGAAGACTTTCTAGACAATTTCCACCGGAGAAATGTGACTGAAAAAGTAAAATAAAGAAAAGAAACAATTTGTTTAAATACCAACAAGAGGGAATCCTGGCTTGAATGATGAAAAAGAATGGTTGGCAAAATTAAAAAAACACAGAGGACATTTTTTCCAGGTAGAAATGAAAGAAAATGAGATTAATATTTGAAGTGAGTCACCCAATCAATGGCCACTGATAACAAATCTTTTCTCAATATATATTACTGGATTGATTCTGTGGCTATGAATCATGTTGTTTTGTTCATAGATAGAAAAAAAGGGGAAAATATATTCTCACTTATTTTGCCTGCAGGGCAACTTATGTTGTATGATGACATATAAGATTGCCCTTCCGTCTCCCCACATCACAGAGGCAAGGAAGAAATCCAGGTCACCCCGCAAAATCAGAATTAACGTGATATACAGGCAACTTAATATTTGTTCAATTTGATCTGATTTGTAGAACTTTTTTTTTATATAGAAAATATCTTCTGTTGAGGGCCAGAAGGGCATTAACTCTGTGTTATAGTATAAGGATTGATGCCCATCTGAATCTCAGTAGATGACATTCTCTGGCATTGTCAACCATAGCGACTGAGAAAGAGTCATGATTTTTATGTTTTCAATTTCAATGATAACACAAAGCCGGACAGAAAATATATTTTTGCAACAAAATCATACTTGACCCCAAAATATAACAAATTCAAAGTTGATAATTTAAACAATTTTTGTGTGAGTTAGCTCAAGCATGTCCTTTGAAAATCATTGTTTGGATATTTGAGTGGCATTTACATTCTTCTTCATCATTACAAAATTGACACATTGGGAGCCAGAAGGGTGTTAACCTCGTATACTTAAACACAGAGTTAAAGCTCTTTTTGCCCTGAACAGATGATATGCAAAAACAATGATCCATTGTAACACTGGTAGAAATAGATTTATCAATCGAATGTCAAAACAACTATAATATACTATTCAACCATTATCAATATCTTTGCCAAACCGATCATGATGTCAATAATACTTCTGAGGAGAATCTTTTGTTTGCATTCTCTTTCCAGAATATTGCCCAACTGGAAACTGTTTTTAACCATTATCTCTCAACCGTACTACTTGTTGCAAACATTTCATGCCAGTCAATTAAAAATCACGTCACTTTCGCAGTCACATCTGAATGCTCATTAGGTCTCTGTTTTGCTGTTGTTCACTGGCATGTTTCCATGGCGACGTTAACGTTATCAAACTTTTATGCAATAGAGTTGTTATAACCTTTTTAAATTGACGTCTTTTGAAATGGTTCTGGTTTTGCTTATTATAGAGAAGTGAAGCATACAGATGAAGTGTCTTACATAAGTGCAAAAACCAACCATGAATTTGAGTCAACAGTATTGAGGATAATGGACAAAAATAGGAATAAATTTTTATGTACTGATTTATCGATAGTGATGACCCAACATATGCTCTGGCAAATTTGCCCAGGGCTTTCTTTTGTCACATAATAGGGTAAGGGTTAGAGGCTTAGGTGTAGTTGTTATTCCTAGGTTGAATTAAGACAAGAATTCAGTTACCGGTAGTGGAAAAAAGAAATTGACTGCAAGACAATCGCTGCAGGAACATGCACCATAAAACCATCAAAACGATATCTTTACTATGGCCACGTGCACCACAACACTTTCGGCTGGTGATGAAACGTGCAACTGAAAAACTGTCAAGCAAAACCCATGACATTTTCATTAACCCACTTTTCATCACATGCCCATAAATCCTACACATTTCAATACACGTTTCTGACAGGGTTCATGCACACAACACAGAATTCAATCAATGACTAATCTAAAAGCCTTCACGCCATCGAAGATTGCCAGGAGAGAATAAGTTTGAATAGAAGTGTAATTATTCTTTGTTTTCCCCTAACAGAACTCTTTCAGTTTTCAAAAGAGAGCAATTAAAGAAAGAGAAGGTCATCAAAGGTAAAAACATGGTCAAAGCTCGGCTGCGAATCCCCAAGTCCCCTCTCAAGTTACCCAGCAGAGGAAAATTCAATTTCCCCCGCTCACCCCAAAACACGACATCCCCAGATTAAATTGCGTCAACGCTTGCTCCCCGAACCCAAGAGATGTGTGCAGGATGGAGCGCTTGAATTATGGGTAATTATTTGCGTATGTAATGATCACCCGAGGCAAGTAAAGCATGACATAAAGAGCCGAAATTGAGTCGTTTTGACAGATACATCTTCTCCATGAGGATGGGTGCCCACGTGAGCAGGTACAGATGTGAAATGTACTCTCTTTCTCTTTCTCTGAATCCTGTCTAATTATAACCCTCATCCCGGTCCACATTCCACAACTTCCATTTTCTGAACAGTATACTTGTTTTGAGTTAACATTATGACTGACATAAGCATATGTAACGTGTCCAATTAGTTCAATGTCTGCTAAAAAGCCTAAATCAATTACTTTGCACATTTTATACAACATCCCATACCTATACAAAGAAGTTGTCAACTGAGTTTATCCTAAATATAGAAATTGAGTCATCCCTTATATGATATTTGAAAAAGATGTTGTTTTCTTATAAAATGACCTGCAGGTAAAACAGAAGTAAATTAACAAATACATAAGGATTTATAAACACATCTCTTGACATTTATTAAGTATGCTTAAGTAACGATTCATAAATATCAGTAAAAAACAAAACACTCTGACATATCAAGGACAAGATTTTACACCTTGCCCTAGTTTTACTGTCTTTTTATTTGGTTTTAGGAATTTGTTGAAAAGGATACATTTCTTCAAAGAAGTCTACGTGTGGGGGTTGAAGGATATCCAGAGCTCGAAGCACCTGAAATGAAGAATATGAAAAGAAGAAAAACAGAAGAAAATTATTAAACAGTTCAGTCAATGATACACATCATCTAAAAATATATCACCAACTGCAAAGCACAAAAGACTAATGTTTCACAAACATTATATTGCAATCTCTTTTATAATTTGTAAATAAATTTAAAGAGCAATTCACAGAGGGATTGAATTTCACTTATTATTGATTTCTTGTAAGTGTTTGTGATTGTGTTTCATTGTTTGTGTTTGTTTGACAAATTCTGATGCAGTAATGACTAATGAGTGCAAGATGATATCCTACTGGACCTACCCCCTCCCTCACATTATCTTTCAGTTTTAAAACCATTTGCCACACTGCCCTTGAAAGACAGACACTTGGACTTGACGCCCAATTTGTTTGTTTTTTAGGAGGCCAGGATTATTATAAATAAATAGGATGTTTGTAAAACATTGGCCTATGTTGATATGTTGCCCTTGACATTATAATTTGGTAGCTTCTGATTCAACGTGCCTGTTTAGTGCCAGGAGGGAGTTAACTCTGTGTTACAGGACATGAGCTGACGCCCTTCTGGCGCTCAACAGATGGTTTGTATATTGTACAGTATGTATGAGCATGGGGGAACATGACAATTACATACCGGTATATGTATAATTAGAAAATGTTCAGACTTTGGATGGTACACCCTGAAACGCATCGCACATTCATGGCAATTATAGTGATAAAAAACAAGGGTGTATCAGTTAAATAAACAGAGCCTTTGCACGCCAAACTCTCAGCATCATTAATTACCCTGGAGTATGCAAGTACAAGGTGTATTGAAACAGAAACATTCATTTCAAGTATGCTTAGATATTTACTATAGAACATAATATAGGCCTACATTTTGATGGGTGGTTAGAAAACTTTGAGCAAGATTTAACAATCATAACAAATCTGTTTCTATGGTATCACCATGCTATTTGTACACATATCAGTCATTATAATCACTTAAAACGACCCGAATCAACAATTCGATCGGATGGCATTGAAACCGGCACCCGGGGACAAGGGACTGCGCATCGTTCGAACCGCATTGATTCTAGGTCTGCACGATATCCAACCCTAGTAGCAGATCATTCAGTTACTTTGACGGGATGCTGCCGATAACGCCAGCGAACGTGGGCAGAAAATTGAGGGAGCAAAAAGAGGGCTGATTTATTGATGAGATGTCACGGCTGATGCGATCGCGATACTTCACTCCGAACCCACACCAACACCGCCCCCCCCCCCACCTGCCTGCTCCACACGCAAGCACATACAGACCCAAGCGTACAACTACTACCCTGCATCCTAATTGCTGTGAAACTGCATAGTGGGAGGGAGAGAGGGGGATGAAAGGGGGAGGGAGAGGGGGAGGGAGAGGGGGAGGGGGAGGGGGACAGTAATGGGAAGGAGGCATTGAAAGAAGAGGATGAGAATTTGACAGAATTTCCCTCTTTTTTTGAACAAATTACATTTTTGCCGTATGGCTTTATTGTTGTTGATAATTTCTTATTAGTTTGATGATTCAAAACCACAGAGTAAATGTGTGCATCAATTCTTATGCACGACATAATCAACCTTTCCCAATTCCTTCCAGACAGTTTCTTTCAATAAGTAATAAGTTAATAACATGACCAGAACTGATTTTATCTTTAAGACTCCACAGTCTACACTCACAGCGCTCGCTCGACTGTATTCCATATTGTAAACTACTCCGGTTCATGAATCCCTAATGCAAACATACCATGAATGTACTTTACATGCACACTTCACGGACGTACATTGCATGGATACGACCTCCATCAACGCACGCAGTTCATGTCATTGCCAATTTACTTGGTAGCAGCATCTTAATGAAATTTTGGGTAATTGGTATTGACTATGATACATAACAGCTGTATTGACAATCATACACATGTAGCTCTCAATATTTTCTATTAATCACAGACAGAAGGGGGGATGCCTTATAATTCCTAATATCCAAATGCTTTCATTAACCAAATAAAGCTGTGAAATCGTATTTGAACATGAATAAGGAATATCCTTCACAAAAACAATAATTGACAGAATTCTTGTTAACAATAATAGAGAGGATGATGAATTATAATGAAATGTCATCAAAGTCACATAAAATAAAACATTTATTTCAAAGGTATTATTTTTCTCAGCCATAATTGAGGCATGTAATTTCAATGACAAATTTAAGAAATCAGTAGTAATCAGCATGAATTGCTGTCTTTACATACATGAATGCCAACCAAAGTGTCCTAAATCTCAAGGACTTCTAGCAGCAAATATTCTACCTTGGCTTAAATTATCCTTTTTCAGAAGCACATCCCCATGTCTAAGTGACCATCCTGCCATGATAAAAGTGCAACGCAGTATACAAGAGCTTGCCAATGAACTAGGATAATCCATCGCAAATCTCAACCAGCAGACTATGGCCTATTTTCTGGGTCGTCAATTGTGACCAAAGCTCCCTTCACATCGGGCAGGTAAGAGGGGTCGTAGCGAGGTTGCCCTTGAGTGAAGACGCAACTGAACCAACAGCCTTTTCACACACAGCTAAAATTCATCGTATCTAGAGATGATTAGAATCATCGTAAAGTTTTAAACATGTTTATAGACAAAATTTCCCAGTGTGAACATCGTTTATACGATGTTGGGATAGATACGAAGTCGCGATCCATACGCCCCTAAAAGCAGGCTGCAGATACGAAGTTCGTATCTAGTGAGCTTGACATTTTGTGTGTGAAAGGTTATTCGTGTTTAAACGTGTTTCAGACGTGTTTGATTGATGTGACATGACCTTCAATGCGCAATGGCACTACTGCGCATTTTACGAGCAGTAGTTAATCACGAAACGATTAACGATCGCACCGAAATTTCTGTGTGTGAAAGGCTCGTGATTAGTTTAAACACGTTCGAAACACGTTTATACTAGTCATGTTTATAGAATTTTAGCTGTGTGTGAAAAGGCTGTTAGAAGTGTTCCTTTGGAGCGTTCCCTCTAGAGCTTTCTTGCTTTTGAGCATCTCTGGTATGTAGTTTGGTTCACTTCCAAGGGGGCTTTGACGTGTTACGCACAAAACCGTGCAGTGTGAACACAATTGCACTGGAGCAGGGCCCGAGCCATGCTGACCTACTTTTTATCCTGAGTCCTAATTCTTTCACTCTCGCTACACCGCAGCAATGAGCAGGACATAAGATGATTTGTCTTTTCTTTTTCGATTACGGTTGGCAAAATCTACTTCATCACGAAGGCAGGGCCCCTCCGGACAATTTTACAAAGCTAGCTGGAGAAGGGGAGAAGGGGAGCTACATGTAGGGCATTGTTTGAACTGTCCAGGAATGGGTGACGTGTGAACAGAACTAATTCATGGTGGCTGAAAAGGAAAATGATTGCAATATGATGGATATATGATCTTTGTTAATTTATAAGGCAGGTCGGTTGGTAGTCTAGTTTAATGAAGAGTTGAGAACAGTCACAGAGTCACTAGCTCGCTTAAATTTTTCTCATTTATCTGTCCCCTTTTTTCAACTAGCAGAGAGATCATTCGTATAGGATAGGTCATTCTCATTTGAAAGTGGTGAATATGATAAGGGGTTCTCAATGTTAATCATCATGTAATCTTATGAACTTTGAAGATTGGTGTTGCCCTTTTTTTATTGGGAGAGAGGAGAAGATAGGAAGAGGGAGAGTGGGAGGGAGGGAGGGAGGGAAAGTGGGAGGGAGAGAGGGAGGGAGGGAGGGGTGGGAGGGAGGGACGGGAGGAAGGGAATGAGGGAACGAGTAAACGAGCGAATGAGCTAAGGAATGAGGGAGTTAAGGAGGAGACAGACAGACATCGAAGAGGGAGGGTTCACTTAACATCCACTCCTGTCTCATTCAGCATAACATCCAGCTAATCACTATCAACATCTATTGTGTTTACTTTAAAAATAGTAACAAGCAATCAATGCCATTTGGCAGTGACAGAAGCGAGGCTATCACCTATGCAACATGCCATTGAGAATTCAATGTCAATTTCAATGTGTCAATTTCAATGTCCTTTACATGAATTTCCTTGAAGTGAGTTATCAATTGTCAACTGCAACCTTTTGGGGGTTGGTTTGAATGGTTTCGCAGAGGAAGTTGGCAGTCTACGATCCAAAACTGTTGGCAATTCTTGATTTGTGGATGATGTTGATGTTATTGACCCCTTGTGACCTGACATGAACTTGCTTGGTATTAGTGATAGTGGTGAGGTGAAATACCACTTGATCTAGATCCAATCTCAATAACACAATACATTACATTTTAGTATTGTTCATAATAATAAGATTCCATCACATGGTGAGAGCTAGTACTAAAATGGATAATGGTGATAATGATGATGATGCTGTTATTGTTGTTGTTATTATCAATTATTATCATCACCATCATCATTATATCATTATATCATAATGTATTGATTATACAGTAGTACAGCAGTCTATAAATCAATGTAACTCTGATAATTTCACATATTCTAACGTATGTATTCATTTGGAAAACAACACTTAGCAATCCTCCCACTCAAAATCATATACAAACAAACATACGTAAATACGACAGGAATTTTGATTAACCATGCAAGGAATAATATTCACAATATGCAGTTTATAATTATATCAGGAAAAATGCTTGTCAACATGTCCTATACGAGGTGGGCAATGTAATGCCATCTGATAGCTTTAGAGCCTGTTCTAGGTTGACCTTATAAATACAATTAGAGGAATCTCTGGAAACATCATTTAGCCAAATTTTTCCTGTGCCTTTGTTAATAAATTTGACCCCTTTGATGGGAGAGGATAAACCCTGAATTTATGGATTATCCCATATTCAATGCTTTTTCTCTATTGTTTATTGAATTATCATTTTAAAAAATAGAATGTAATGCATAGGACTATGTGTAAATAAAGTACCATTTGCTTTACTGCGTAGTCAAGAAAATGTCCTAAATAATGCCAATTTAATGGTTGTTTGGCAAAGCATATTTTTTGTATATGTTTTATGTTCATAGAGTTTATGTGTATAGAGTTGAGACGCTTTCCAGTGTAACCTGTAATTTAAACATGTAATGGAAGGCTCCTACAAGGATATCAACATTTTTGAGGATATTATTTTTTTGCCAATTTTCTATAAGTGGTATATTTTCTCATATGTCAATTATATCTTATTAAGTTTACATGACCAGAAACTAATACATGAAGCAATATTATAAATGCCATCACCCACACGTTCACAGCACAAATAGGGGGTAGAGATTCTAGAGAATGCGAGAGTGAGACATTGGCATGAGCCCTTTTTTTGCAACCTCCGAGTAAAATGATGAAGAATCTGCGTAAATAGTCTATAATGACATGGTGTGGAGGGCTTGGCAGATTGATTGGAGTAACCAATCCTAAGTAATAGGTCAAGCCAAGTCTACCAAGATGACATGGTTTATTAATAGCCCCCTTCCATGTGCGTCAGTGCTTGCTCCCTGGTTCGTTCGTTGTCAAGGGGCGCCTTTCTTGCATGTGATGTGGAAGGTAGCATCGGGGCTGGTTTACAGGGGCCCCAGTCTGGCCTGGCCAGCCAGTAGGTCGGTATGGGTGTGGAGAGGGAGTGATGGAGGGGTCAGGAGAGGGAGGGGTCAGGAGAGGGAGTGACAGAGGGGTCAGGATTGTATGCTGGGGTTGGGTAGCAGCGGGAAGGGGGAGGTAGAGGGAGGTGCATGCATCCATGGAGGCAGAGGGAGAGAGAGAGAGAGGGAAGGGAAATGAAAGAGAGAGGGAAGAAAAATGAAAGAAAGAGGGAAGAAAAATGAAGGAGAGAGGGAAGGGAAATGAAAGAGAGAGGGAAGAAAAATGAAAGAAAGAGGGAAGAAAAATGAAAGAAAGAGGGAAGAAAAATGAAAGAGAGAGAGGGAAGGAAAATGAAAGAGAGAGAGAGAGAGGGGGAGAGAGGGGGGGGGGGGGGGGCTTACAAAGAGAATGCAAAGGTATAGTGATTGTGAAAGAGAGTAAGAGATGGAGAGACAAAGAGATTGACTTGAAAACAAAAGACAAGTATTAAAAGAAAGACAGCAAAAATAAAGAGAGAAAGAGAGCGAATAGGAAATGGGAAGAGAAGGTCAACCAGAGAAGTAGAAAGAAAAACAACAAAGAAATTTACAGAGAGACACAGAGAGACAGGGAGAGAGAGAGAGAGAGACAGAGAGAGACAGAGAGAGACAGACAGACAGAGAGAGACAAAGAGAAAGAGAAGCTAATGCCTAGCTTCAAGCTAATCATGCAAGAAATGCAATTTCACAGCCACTCTCTCCCTGGATGTAGCAAAACTGCATTATTTCATTAAAATCAAAAGTACAAACATTTTATGATTGTTCATGCTGTAGAAACCATTAGGGCATTAAGCATAATTCCCTTCACTTCCCTTGAAATAATGTACCTAAGAAGTACTTCTCTGAAGCAAAAATGAACATTCATTTAAATATTTTTATGTCCCCATAAAATATTTGTACAAATGATTATGGGATCCCATTACTTTTTAGATGCTATCACCATTATCATAATGTTAAGAAAAGTGCAAAAAGCTTGATAAATAAGCCTTAGACCTGGCAGATATCCAACTTTCTTTTACATCTATACATCATAGAATTTAATACTGAAAGATGAAAAACATGTATTTGGAAATTAATTTGAATGCCTCATTAACCTCCTTCCAAATTTCTACCCCCTCCCCCACCTCACTTCTAATGAAAACTTTAGCATAGAGCTAAAAGTAAAACCCAGAGAAAGTTGCTTTGAATAAAAGTAGAAGTATGGACTAAGGATGATTTATATGTAGATGATAAAAAACTAGTAAATTATATAATTGCACCAAATGAATAAATGAGAAAACTGCCCGCGGATGAGTAGACTAATAGCTACTCAACAACAAAGGAAGGTGAGGACCAAACAAAGGAATTAAACATGTATGCTTTTACAAGTGAGACTTTTCTTGTTTTGACTAATATCTGTTTGTTTTACCACTGAAGCACTAAGGCAGATGCAGTAATTGATTCTTAGAGATGATTTAGTATCAGGATACATTGGATTTGATCACTGGCATGAAACAAAAAACGCTCTTTGGAGACACCATCAAAAGTAAGCACGGTAGATCTTGCGCCTGTTCGATGATATCCACATTCTAAACAAGCAAATTAACCTTGCCTGAGGAAGAATTTAGAAATAATATTCCTGGAATTTTGACCGACGTCCATCATTAGAGTGCTAGTAATGATGCTCTCCTTGGGTAACTTTGCAGATATAGCCTACATTATATTACAACATTATTTTGTGACTTGGCGTTATGATCAGTTCTTGCATGAAAATGATGCGAGTTCACATTTCAAGAGCTGGAAAAGCTCAGGTGTGTTGTGGAAGTGAATTTCAATGTTTCCCTCAGAGAATTTTAGGAGTGCACTAGACCACTCCCCAAGACTTATATTCTATAGATTCCTGCCACATCTTTACACAATATATTTCAGATGAATGGCTAATTGGAAGTTGTTACATGTAGTGACGTACTTGTTACGTCAGCTCAAATCTCTTTGCAAGACACATCTTGTGTGGCTTGTTACATTCATCAGACATGACTTGTGAGGTAATGCACGATGCAAGTAAAAGTTGAAGTGCTCAAAAGATTTCGAATTTTTGTTTCAATCTTCAACACATGAATTTCATGTAGATCCTTATCAAAATGAATGCGAGAGAGAGAGAGAGAGAGAGAGAGAGAGAGAGGGAGGGAGAGAGAGAGAGAGAGAGAGAGAAAGAGAGAGAGAGAAAGATAGGGGAGGGGGAAGGGGAGTGAGAGATATGAGAGAGAGAAAGAGAGAAGAGGAGAGAAAGAGAGAAGAGGAGAGAAAGAGAGAAGAGGAGAGAAAAGGGGAGAAGAGGGGAGAAGAGGAGAGAAGAGGAGAGAAGAGAGCGAGAGAGAGAGAGAGAGAGAGAAAGAGAGAGAAAGAAAGAGAAAGAGAGAGAAAGAAAGAGAAAGAGAGAGAAAGAGAGAGAGAGAGAGAGAGATGGGGGAGAGGAGGGGGGGGGGGGGGAGAGAGAGAGAGATGTAAATATAAATGAAGCTAGTCCATCCATTGGGATTCATGTACTTACATTGTCATGATTAAAGAAGAAGAGCATCTTGAGTTCCCGGTAGACCCTTTTGCATGAGATGAGGTTCTGGAAGACGTGGGGCATCTTCTTGAGGGCGACCCGCTTGCCATCGCGAGGGTCCGTCACCGACCTGGTAACAACAAAGAGAAAAACAAAAAGGAAAATTGTTAGAGCGAGTGAGCATATGGATGGATGTACAGGGGTGAGGGAGTGAAAGAGAAAAGGAAGAACTGAAACAGAGAAGAAAGAAATGGAAACAACCACAGAGAAAAGAGATAGACAAAAACAGAGACCGGCGAATAAATGGAAAACAAAACTTAACAGAGAAAAATAGAATAAAACAGAAAGGAAAACAGATAGAGTGAATGAGAAACAGGACAGACAGATAAACGAGACATACAGTTGAGAGTGAAAGAGAATAGAAAGATGTGGTTTGTATCTATTTCCAACAATTTCATTACAAAAATATATCTTTCTGCATATCCTATGTTTTGTTTCACACATGTAGGTGTTCCACCAATCCTATGAAATTTAAATATATATATATAGGCCTATATCATACAAGGATAGAAATAGAGAGAAGGGAAGATCAAGGGGGCTGTCTATACTCTATAGACCTCTATGCTATAGTTCAATCTACTTAAAACCTGACCACGAGACCATGGTCATTCAATCCTACTTCATATCTGTATTGTTTTATCTCTCTGTTTTGGTATTTGATATTTTTTATGACCGCTTCAGATCTGTTGTTTTTATATACTGTTTACATCTAATCTTTCCTCATGGATGATGATTTTGAAGATATTAATGATGCTGTTGTTAATGAGTGTAGCTATATCAACTGCAGCGATTTCCAGTTTAATGGCGATAAAAAACTTTCTCTGATGCATATTAACTCCAGAAGTCTTTTTAAAAACTTTGATGATCTGGTAGTATTACTATCCTGTATAGAACATAATTTCTCTGTTATTGGTATTTCAGAAACCTGGTTCAAACCATCTACAGATGTAGCTATGTTTGATATTTCAGGATATTCATTTGTTCAAGTCTGTCGATCAAATAAGAAAGGTGGTGGAGTAGCATGTTATGTCCGAGACGGGCTTGATTACAAGATACGTAATGATCTATCTATGGCTAATGCTTATTATGAATGTGTATTTTTAGAAATTAGTATTGCAAACAAAAAGTCGATTGTCGGATGCATTTATAGAGCACCTGGTAATGACATTAGATCATTTATTGATGGCTTTGATCATGAAATGCAAATACTGAGTAAAGAAAAGAATGACATTTATATTATGGGTGACTTTAATATCAATTTGTTAAATGTTGATGTAGATGAAAAGGTAAAAGATTTTGTTGACTTTATGTTTTCGTTTGGGTTGCTTTCCCTAATCACTAAACCGACTCGTATCACGTCATCTTCAGCAACCTTAATCGATAATATATTTACAAACTGTGTTCAAGACCATTTCTATTCTGGAATATTCTGTTCTGATTTCTCTGATCACATGCCAATTTGTAGCATTAACAAAGGCAATGCAGTCACTACAGGAAAGGTACACAATAAATTATTTAGACGTGTGATTACTGATGAAAGAATGAATAATTTCCAACGCGATCTTCTTCAAGTTGATTGGTCTAGTTTATATAGCTTGTTTGATGCAAATGTTTCTTATGACTATTTTAGTGATATTTTTTCCAACTTATATAATTTACATTTCCCTTTAGTTGAATTGAGTGCGAAGAAGAAATGCAGGAAACCATGGATTACTCCAAGTCTTCTGAAATCTATTAATCAGAAACATAAGCTTTATCATACATATATTAAGAACCAAAATGAGATTAATCGGAAAAGTTATGTTGACTATAAAAACTTGTTGACAAACCTTGTTCGTCAAAGTAAGAAGGATTATTATGATAATGTTTTTCGAACTACTCAGAATGATATTAGAAAGACTTGGTCTCATATTAATGGTTTGCTTGGGAGGGGGAAGAAGACGCCACTTCCAAATGATATGTATCATAATGATTTACTGTTAAAATCAGACTTACAAAAAGCAAAATATTTTAATGAATATTTCATTGATTTGCCCTCTAAAATAAACAAGGAAATTCCTCCTGTCCAAACATCATACAAACAATTTTTGTCAGTGCAGAATCACTCCTCGTCCTTGTACTTTAGACCAACGTCTGTTCATGAAATTTCTAACTTTGTTTTAACTCTAAAACCATCCAAGGCATGCGGTTCTGACGACATTTCCCCAAAAGTCATTAAAACTTGTATTCAATGCATTGTTGAACCCTTGTGTGATATTTTTAATAAGTCCTTGTTTCAGGGTATTGTCCCAAACAAATTGAAAATAGCTAAAGTAATCCCTGTTTTCAAGAAGAATGATCGTAAGAACATTGAGAATTATAGACCAATTGCTTTGTTACCCATATTTTCAAAAATTCTAGAGAAAATAGTGTATAAAAGGTTGGATGACTTCCTTCGACTTCATGATATTCTGATCCCACAACAATTTGGCTTTCGAAAGAATTGCTCTACAAGTATGGGTGTCTTGAATTTGGTAAACACTATTATAAATGCAATTGATGCTGGGAAGTTTTGTCTTGGTGTGTTTTTGGATTTATCGAAAGCATTCGACACTATTGATCATGATATATTATTAAGCAAGCTTGAGCATTATGGCATTCGTGGGATAGCTTTGAAATGGTTTAAAAATTACTTACATAATCGATTACAGTATGTAGTGGTTAATGGAGTTAAATCACAATCTAGGAAGGTAAAATATGGCGTACCCCAAGGCTCAGTCCTGGGCCCCTTATTGTTCTTGATTTATATTAATGATATTATAAACTCATCTCAGTTGTTTACTTATTCACTTTTTGCTGATGATACTTGCTTGCTCTCTCACCACAAAGACATGCATAATCTGATTTTGTCTGCAAATAATGAAGTTCACAATATATTTAAGTGGTTTTGTTGCAACAAACTTTTGTTAAATGCTAGTAAGACTCAATATGTTGTTTTTAGATCAAGGGGCAAAAGAATCCCAAATAATATTGACCCCCTGACAATAGGTGGTCATCTGATCAACCGGAGTCAAAATGTAAGGTTTCTTGGAGTTACAGTTGATGATCATTTAACTTGGAAAGATCACCTCAGCAATGTTTGTACCAAGGTCTCGAGGAGTGTTGGTGTGATTTTTAAGTTACGCTTTTTTTTACCAGAGCAAACTTTAGTAACTCTTTATAATGCTATCATTATGCCTCACTTAACTTATTGTAATGTTGCATGGGGAAATACGTATAGGAGCCATATAAACAAGTTAATAGTCCTTCAGAAGAAAGCTATCAGGCTCATTACAAATTCAAATTACAGAAGTCCAAGTAATCCTTTATTTGTGCAACTTCAGATGTTGCCTCTTGATGAATTAGTCTCCATGAATTGTTTGATATTCATGTACAAATCTCAATCTGCTCAAAATAATTCATTTTTAAAAGATGCGTTTATTGTTAATTCGACTGTCCATTCGTACAACACACGTCAGAGAAATCTTATCCATCAGCCGTTTGCGAGAACACAAACTGCTTCGAACTCTTTTGTAATTAATTGTATCAAAGAATGGAATAAGTTGCCACAAAACATCAGATCCAGTCCAACACTACCTATGTTTAAACATACATGTCGAGAATATCTTTTTGAGAGATTACAAAATATGTTAAAGTAAATCCTGGAAAGCCATGTGTGTATGTGTGTATGTGGGTGTGTCTGTGTGTGTGTGCGTGGGTGTGTATGTGTATGTGTGTTATCTTTTTTTCTGTTCCCATATTTACTCATTAGTTATCATTGTAAATATGTTTTTGTCATCGGTTATTCTAAATACTGTTATTTTGTTTTTTGTTTATGTACCTTTTAAGGGGCCCCTTATCACAAGCTCTGCTTCTCCGGGGTCCCAAACCTATCATGTTTTTTATTTCTTTTGTGTCAATTGATTGTAAAATGTTGTGTTTGATTGGTTTGAATAAACTTGAACTTGAACTTAGTACAATGACCTGAGCATGAACTTTCTTCACAATACTGACATCATGCCAGACTTGGTATGCGTTATATGTGTGGCCTATTGTAGTCTGCAAATACAGACTCTACTTGACACTTCAACACAATGTCATGAAGCCTGGAGCCGAGCTCTCTGGCTGTCTCTGGCTGTGTCAGGAGTATCTAGAGTGCAAAGCCTATGGGATGCAGCAGATCGTGTAGTCTCACTGTTCAAACACTCTGTTAACACAAGGACTGACTAAAGTTTGTGCCTGCAAACTAGGCAAACTGCCCCATACTCTCAACATGTAGTAGCATAGGCTATAAATGTATACCGGTAGATACAAATCGATGGATACAGTCATTAAATGGTATTGAATTCTCATTAATCCAGCCCATTTCCTTCAACATAGACCGTGAAAGTACACGTACAAGTGAAATTAGTGGTTAGAAATTAAAAAGGAAATGGCATACGAACCATTCCTAGTAAAGCCAGCAATAGCAACACTTGACATGATAAGCTTTGATAATAACTAACTACCTCACATTACTATGCATGTAAATGATTCTCAAACTAGAAATAATTAAACTACAAGTTAACTGCAATTTTTTTTTAGAATTATGAAAACCTCATGGTCAATGTAAAGCTACATTTTGTTAGCTTCACAATAAAAATGTACTAACCTACAGTGTAGCGCTATTCCTCAAATTGCAACAAATATTCGCTCTGTACAAACTACAATGAACACAAGAACATGCCCTCATTTCATGGTGTACAGTTAAGTTTCATTTAAATAGATCATGACAGAACTTTTATCTGGAAAAATACACTTCTGGATCTTTTTCGACGAATACAGACTTGATTAGACGTAAGACCCACAAAAGATTTCCAACCAACTCATACAGGTGTAAAGTTCATATGATAACCTCTGGCAATCAAACAGGATTTCTCCTCAAAGCATATTTTAACCAGAACCAACCTTATCAAATCTGGATATAAAGGAGGTCACTGGAATAGGTTATGAGGAATATTTGCTTAGACTGTGGAGTACGTCAAGGAATGAAACAGAGCCAGCTTGCTAGGTCTAGCTTTCTTGCTTGTCCAAGGTAAACAGTTTTCCTGTAATTTCTCCTCTCTTACCCAAACACAAAATGTCAACTGACCACTTTGCTTGGAAATAAGGTACTAGTTTCCCTGTCTAATATCAGGAAGAAGAGTATTCATCAATGGAAGGGGAAGAAGAAAAAAATCCCCCCATAAAAAGCACATAATCATCTTTAATCTTATCCTACATTATGTGGTAAATATGAATAATGATAGGCCTCTATTTTTTATTCATTTTTATGAATTTGTGAAGAAAAGACAAATATTGTCAGACAAATTAAATTTAGCCTTTCTTCTTTTCTTTAAGAAAAATAGGAAAATGTTTGATAAGATAATTCCATGAAGCTCTCCCTCACTTTTAGGGGATTTCCCCCATTACCGATGACATGCCGCATTGACATCCATATCAACGTTCCTTCCTTACTGACCTAAAATATCTTCATTTTGTTCCTAAAGAGTGTCTAACTTCCTTTTTTTTAAATCCAAACTTCTAACAATAGGTTTAGCCCTGTGCTAGGTTTACAATTAAATGTCAGTATCGGTAAAAAAAAAAAATGTAGGGCCATCTATGTATTATGCATGACATTCATGGATGTAGGTCCAACATGGGCAAGTAGCTAATAGCTAAAGATAAAAAGAAGCATGACAACTCTATAGTTTATTGCTATGTCATACTGTAGAAAGCATAGACGTATATGAAGACCTACACTACAAGTACATATATAACGATGATGTCCAAAGTACAATTTGTGTAAATACAGCCTAAACTATTAGAGATGCAGACACTGTAAAATTCAAACTACCAAATGATGTTATTTTCCATACACATTACACGAACATGCATGAATAAAAGAAACATACATGTATAGGCCTTCCTTGTATGTTTAGTTGTGTTAATGTTGAAAAAGACAGAATAATATGTTTTGACCTTTTTTTTGGGGGGGGGGGGGGCCTACACTTGTATTTTAAATGAGTTCCAAATGATTTTCACAAGGAGCAGGAGATTTGGAAATTTATGAAAAGGACAGAGTGAGAAAAAACAAACTGAAATGCAGTGGTAAACTTCACTATTCTCAAACAATTCTTCAATCACAAGATCTTTTGTAATATTTGTAATAGAAGGAAAGATAATCTTGACTTAATAGATTTAAAGACCGTCACCACTACTGGGCAAGAAGGGATTAGACCACACAGCGAGCCATCGAGGTCACTGTGACAGGTGGCTATCTCATTAACTCAGCTCTCATTTAACATAAGAAAAAGAGGATCATGGGGGACCAACAGGCACCGATTGGGGAAGTTTTCTATATAGAGGGAGCAAGTAGCTACAAGTATGGCAGTGTGCCTTTAACAAGGGTCAAAGGGGTTGTCTCAATAGGCAGGCAATGACTTGACACTTTTAGGCAGTAAAGACTGAATCTAGAACATCTTCCTAACATAAAATTATACGTGCAGGAAAACATTCCCAAATTACAATGAACTAATCATCTGTTGAGAGCCAGAAGGGTGTTAACTCTGTGTTCTGATTTACCGTATATGAGTGAACGCCCTTCTGCGTCCAAACAGACAATTTGTGTCATTTAGGGGAAGGGAAGTGCAGCACAAGATTCCCACAAGACAGATGCTTTGCTGGCCAAGGTTGATATACGAGCATGATGTCTAAAGTCTTCTACTAATTCGTCCTGTTCTTGACCTTTCCAATAAACACACTGAGTGTGTTGAAGCTGGACACTTTGATTATGACTATCACCTTCTCATGCCAGCCAAGTTGATGACCAGCTGATTAACTGACTGACCGAAAGAATATAGGTCATGGAAAGGTTGGATGCTTTATCTCCTGTGAGCCAACAACAATTTTGTCTCCTGCACTCATACATGTAGTTGTCATGACGAAAATAAGCAGAAAGAATGTAGAAAATGGGATTTGTATATTTATTATTTGCAGTACCGGTATGTGTCTTAAATTGCATATATTTTTTAATCTGATCTGTAAAGCACTTTGGTCTGTTTTGAATTGGATACAGTGCTTTAGAAGAAATAATTTGTATATACCTCAGTAGTTTTTATTAATTCATTTGTTTATTCATTTTTTAGCATAAAAATGAATCAAGCATCATAACAAAGAAGAAAATGGGTGCAGCATACAGGCAAGTAAATGGCCCATACTTAGCACAGAGGTCAGTTCAGAGCAGTATAATTTATGCTTTTTGTTTCCTGGAAACTCTTTTAGAATCAAGAATCATCAAATTGATTCAACAGTATTTCATTTTTTTTTTAAACCAGAGCTCTTCCGGGGCTTTCTAGAGTTAGGTTACTATGTGCTCTCATGCATATTTGTTTATCCACTGGTTGGGAGTGTATGGCTCAATGGATGACAATGTTGAATCAGTCCATATTTCCAAATCTTCATTACATCAGCGCTGTAATGAAGGACTCAGGTTACGCTAATAGACAAAACACAATATTGGGGACACAGGTGTAAGGACACTAATGAGTTATTATATCTAAACCTAATTATCTCTGGATGGGCTTCTAACAGTGATTGAACAAATGAATTAAATAATTGGTATTCTTACGTCAGTCAATAAAGGAATGAACAGTTTCTCTGCATTGAATTCATTTAAAAGAAACGGGGGAGGTAACACAGATAAAGGGCTAAAAAAAATGTGTTCTTTTTTACGCATCTTACAGAATATGCAGAGTATAATGTACATACATTAAGTATTCTGGAATAAATTGTGTGTTTTAATTTTGCAGCCAGAATGTTGATATGTGTAAAATGATATCAGTTAACACCCTTCTGGCTCCAAACAGATGATTTGGTATGATGAAGAACATTACATTTCATAATAGAGAATACCTTTTGAATACAAACCAAACACAGAGCTCTCATAAAATGATTACTAAATAAAAAGAGAACAAAGCTTACATCAATACTCCTACATGAATCAAGTGCACTTTCACTTTTAATACTTCCATCTAGCCAAGATGGCATCGGGAAAATACATGTACAACTGAATCTTCCTTAACCGAAACCATGGAGAGTTCTGTATTTTGTAACTCCATGATTTGACCTATCACTTTCACACAAAGACTCAGCATCTACAATTCCCAATCCATTAATAACCCTACAAATTGAGATTGAGAGGGACACTCTCATACCAGCAGACCAAATTCCGGGCGACAAATCACACACACCCGTGCACACGAACACGCACACACACACTCACACATGCACAGACGCTTGGGTATAGAAAGAGAAAGAACACTCGTTGGCAAAGTGGATATGTACACCATGAAAGAAATACTAACGATCCCCTGATCGCACAAAGGACAACCAATCGCGGCATGTCAAAATCAAAACTAATTTCCAATTCAAGCTTGAGGGTGGTCTGACTAATAAACCGAACTTACATTTACATACATCAAAATATTGCAGTTTCCTCCATTTATTCCTCCTCTCCCCCCTTCTCTCTCTCTCTCAATCTCTCTCTCTCTCTCTGTTGGATGTCCATAAACCAGATGAATTGCTCCCCGAAGACACCCTGTTTCTTTGTTCTGCGATTTGGTAAATATTACCTTGCAGAATTTGCAGCTTGGCCTAATGCTTGTTTTGGCCTCATCAACCAAATTAATCAATTTTAATTTGGTTAATACTTCAGTATGTCCATTTTCCCTTATAATGTTCCATGGACTATCTAATCCATAAACAACCCTGGAATCAATATGCCATACCTAGTAATCAAGTTGATAAAGGAATGACATAACAGGCCTGATAAATACACCCAAAATCCAATACCTAATCTTTTCTTAATCAAAATCTCTTTATATTCTAACTACAATCAATTCTTATTTTTTATAATAATAATCAATCAATATTTTCACATAAAATCTTTATGAATAAAAATACAAATATTCAGTAAACAAATTCAAATACAATGGTTCATTACCATCCACAGGTAACGATGAAAAGATATACATGTAGCCTTAATTTTTTCAAGTCAAGTCCATGATCATGGCAAGGCAAATACTATTGTCATAACTCATCGTAGCGTAACTCAACCACTTGATTTATGTTTATTTAAATTTGAGCTGACTCGAGAGATAAGACTGAAAGAAGATTGCTTTTTACTGGAAAAAATCCACAATTGTATACAAATTCATGAGCATAAGCTCATTTATTATCAGAATTTAATTTCAATTCTTGGATAACAATCTGCAGAAATCAATATCCTTTGTGTGGTTGCTTTTCTCATGGGTGCTTTGCTCTGTGGCAGGAGACTGTCAAAATCTTGTTTGCAGATCACCTGATAATGCAGGGTTTCAGTTTTGGCTAAGACTAATTACGTGGGGACCCCGGAATGGCAACCCCTCGCGTTGCGGCCACCATTGGCTTGGCGACTCCTCGTTCCTTTGTTCCCAACCTCTCCTCCCATCGGGTCATGCTTGAAGAGCCAAAGAGAGGAGGGAGAAGAGAGGAGAGAGAAGAGAGAGAGAGAGAGGGACAGAGGGTGGAAATGGAGTGAAGAAGGGGGGACAGAGGGGAGAAGAAGAGGGGAGAGAACCCTGGAGATTCAGAGATGGAGACGTGCAAGAAAAATGAGAGAGAGAGGGGAGAAGAAGAGAGGGACAGAGGGTGGAAAGGGAGTAAAGAAGAGGGGACAGAGGAGAGGAGAGAAGAGGAGGAGAGGAGGAGAGGAGGAGAGAACCCTGGAGATTCAGAGATGAAGACGTGCAAGAAGAATGAGAGAGGGGGGGAAGCAGAACATGGATAGTGAAAACGCAAATGAGAAAATTAGAGGAAATGAGGGGAAAAGAAACAAGACCAAAAGATAGAGAGAGATAGAGAGAGAGAGATATAGAGAGAGAGAGAGAGAGAGAGAGAGAGAGGGAGGAAGGGAAAGAAAGAAATAGAAAGAGAAAAGGGGTGTGGTAGGTGAAGACAATGCTAGAATTAAGGAGAGATGGAAATGAAGATTGTGATACATACAATGCACAAGGGAAAGAAGAGTAGTAAGGGAATAGAAGAGTAGTAAGGGAATAGAAGATAATAAGTGGAAAGGAAAAGGAGAAAGATTCAGAGAATTGGAATACTAGAGAGATGGAGACTTGAAAGGGGATAAAGAGAGGAGGATAGAGAAGGAAGGAGGCACTTGGGAGAAGCTTGAACTAGAAGGGACATGAGAGAAAGAAAGAAGACAGCTTTGCAAATGAGATTTGGTGAAAGAAATGAGGATATGCATTTCTATCACGCAGAACTTCAACAAAAGAAGGACACATGCATGAACTTAAAGAAAGAGGAGACGCAGTACAGCGATATGAAAAGAATGACAAAAGTATGTTGCAGACAGGACAACAAACATAGCTAAAAGCTAAAAGCTGACAACTTACACAAGGTATACATTGTAATCATGGCTTTTGAAGCGATAATGTTTCTCATATGAGGGAATCTTGTAGAAGACCACAAAGGGGAAAAAGCAAGAAAATAGATCATGTGACCACGCGCAAGAGTGAAAACAATATCATAACAAGAAGTAATATAACACAAAAGTCAGATTCAGATCTTGTTACATTATGGGAGTAGATCAATTGATGAAATTCACACAAATGCAAAAACACTGATCATGTGTAAATGAGACATGATGCCCAGCAAAAGTTCTAAACCTAAGAATTACACAGCTTACCAAGCATTAATATGTATGAAGCGAGTAAGAGATGAGAATTTGAAAAGATTCATCTCGATGGAGGGGTGGAGAATTGAGAGAGAAAGAGAGATCTAGGGAGAGCTACATAGTGGGGTGCAACGTTTATAGAGGGGGAGAGATAGGACGTGAGAGAGAAAGCTACGTGTTTGTAGATGGTGGATGCAGCGGTGAGCTGGTGAGAGAAGCGAGGGAGAAAGCAGCTAGATGAGAGAGAGAGAGAGAGAGAGAGAGAGAGAGAGAGAGAAAGAGATGAATATAAGGGTGAAAAGATAAAAGACGACCCTAAAATGCTCTCATAATCAGCCTTTCCTTCCATTCAATTGCCTCTTGATAGCCAGAAGTCTCAATCACGCTCTGACGAGTGGCCGGGGTTAGATCGTGGCGGCAGACACCAAACAGAGAGATCGAGAGAGGAAGAACGAGAAGGAGAGATGAGAGAGCCTGACAGGGATGAGAGAGAGAGAGGAGGGAGGAGAGAGGAGGGAGGAGAGAGGAGGGAGGAGAGGAGGAAAAGGTAGAGAGGGGAAAAGGGGGAGAGGGGAAGGATGTGAAAGATGAGAAGGAAGAGCCAGTGAGTGGGTAGGAGCAAAAACAGGACGAGGGAGACAGATGAAAGGGAAATAATCAGAAGGGGGGGGGGAGAGGGCAAGATAGAAGGAAAGAGAAGAGGTAGACCGAGAGAAAAACAGAGGAAGAGAGACAGGCAGGGAGAGGAATCAAAGAAGATATGTAAAAATGCCTTGTACATGGTGTGACATATCCAACAATTGTGATAATGCATTTTTGTTGATTTGGACAAAAACATAAAACTCAAGGAAAACATGAATCAAATAGAACAAAATAAAGACAAGATAAAGAGAGCACAATCATCAACAATCAGTGAAGTATATTGTGGAAATCGAGAACTACTCAAGTGATCACGATTGACCAAAAAAAAAGAATTAACGGGTAAAATGCTATATCTGATTAAAACAAAGAAACAGAAATGCTATGGGAATTGTACACAAAGCAATATTTTTAGAAAGAAGACTGATACACCTTATCATCAGACATGTTTAGAGAGAGAGCTTTTCTACTTAGTATCCATCTGAGCTACATGATCAGGGGGGGGGGGGCCTCGGTTTACATCGGGTAAGTTGTGCCGCTGAAAACCAGACCCATATCAACTACAGATTCATGCATGTTCTGAATCACAGAACCATGCATAAATGGTGTGCCAGCAGAACAGACTATCCTAGTATACCCACACAGAGCACACTTCTAGGTGTAAGGCTTCATACAAATAGAAAAGAACTGATGGAAAATTAAAAAAAATCATATTTTGGATGCTTGGGCCTGAAATAAAAATTGGGGAGAGAAGAGACCAAACAAATTAAAATAGATAAAATAAAGACCAGTCAATGGCTTTTTATGGCCCAATGTCTTTAGATCTCTGCTGAAGTGGGACCTACTTGTATACCTTCCATGGTCTTCAAGAATCTCCAATAAGAGGAACTTATGACCAACTATTTTAAGCAATGTCTTACATATAGGACTATGTGCAAACGTGTCCTACAAAAGAATATATACCCAGAAGATGGATCAACTCTGATAATAACTCAACTTGGCAATTCAACTTAGCCTTGTCCTTTCTTCAGACAAAATGATTTACATGGCAATATCTCAATTGACCAGCTACACCTAGGCTAAGGTCAATGAAATGGACACTGACCCCAAGCAAGACAAGGCCAGATATTTCAAATGGTCAACACTGACCCTGACCAGTATTCACAGTATAGGCTCAAGTCACATATATTTCAATGTAGATGATATACATCCTTGTCTAATAAATCATTTACTTTGTTCTTTAGTATTGTTGCCCCCCCCCCCCCACACACACACACACATACACTTTCCATATTTATCTCTCTCTCTCTCTCTTTCCTTCCCTCTCTCTCTCTCTCTGCTTTACTGTCTCTCTGCCCCTCTCTTTCTCTCTTTCTCCCCTCTCTCTTCCCTTCCCTCCCTCCCTCTCCCTCCTTCCCTCTCTTTCTGTCATCATCTCATCTTCACCATCACACAGTTGATCCGCTCTCACCAGAGCTTCTGCATCACCCCACTGTTCACTCCAGGAGTACAGTCTCCCTACCATCTCTGCTCTGCTCAGTCCTGCATCCTAAAATCATTTACAATCCCCTAGGGACAGTGGAAGCAACTGCTAGCTTTGAGGCTTTTCCACTCAAAGCCTGCATCATAATGTAGCATGTATTAGGTTCAAAAACTTCCAGCTCTATGAAAATTGAGAATATTTCAAGCATATTTGTGTTTCGAAGCATGTTAACTTGTACATGTAACTGGATGCAAAATACATATAGTAGGAAGTCCATCATGCAAAGCTAAATACATATGCGCTTTTAATGATTTAATCTTTTGTTTCATCTTTCTGTTTGCCAATAGAATGTGTCTACCGGTATTTACATTTGATAATCACATATTGTTTTGTACTGCAAATTCTTTGTGATGACATCACAGAATGGTAGGCAATGCCAGTTTGACATCCTTGGATTTATTCAAAATAAGCACGGTTACGAATTTAAAAGAATGAACGCTTCAATTACATGTGTCCTTACTGTATAAAAGGTACTGAAGGCTACATACATGTACAATGTACATATCACCAAAGATATTCGGCTGTATATTTCTTTTTAATCCTGAATTCTTTCATTCCAGACCTACAGTACTGCAATGAAAGATAACTCAACAGAATGCAATTTGCACTTAATTGACAGGCAATCGGGTGCCCTGGTGAAAACGACCTCCTTTCTAACAGCAAGGATTTTAAGTAATGAAATAAAACCTGCAACAAAGGTCTCACAAAATTCAAATGTTAATCCTTATGTCATACAAAGCTCATTGGAATGCATCATTCAATTAGCCTACATGTAAAAAAAAAGGAGAACTGATAGCATGTTCAGACTACAGAAAATCTATACAAACCTGGTATTAAGAATCGTATAGCGAAAGGGGCGTACAGATTAGAAAACAACGTTGTATGAAGAATCGTTGAATAAAGAAACAGATTTTTAAGAGGTCAATTGATATGCCAGCTGGCCAATCATCAGTGCACGCTCGAGAAATAAAACCCCAGCCACTTATATGATTTCCGTACAATGTTACGTTCATACTAGCATAGGACTATGATCCTATATCAAGTTTTAGTTTGAAACAACGCTTAAACAAGTGTTTTATTATGCAATGTTTCGTTTTTAAAACGACATTTTCTTTATAAATACAATGTTTAGATCCGGGAAAGGGTAATCTCTTTTCTTTAATCTATACAATGAATTCTGGTAGTCTGAAAGTGGGGAATAATTACCAACGCTAGTTCTTGTTTGATTCAGACCTTTGTCATGTGATTGGCATTTCTTATTGATTGGATGAGAAGAAAAGCTTTCCAATTTCTACCTGACTAATGACACCCTCGTTTCAAGGCTAATCAATGAAGGGTGACGCTCTTTGACTGTTGCGTTTCATGGATTTCAAAAACGCTACTGACAATAAGTTAAAACATGTTTACATGTCTGGCTTGTACATGTATATTATGGGTGTACAAATTTCAAGGTGTGTTCGATGGCACAAACATGCACTGATGACAATAATAATTTGCCCACGATTAAAAACAATATGCACAAATCATGGATCAGGTCTTTTGTATGCTCAAGTCGAGTTTTTAATAAATGTTGATTGGTAGAATGGACTAGGCAGAATTAATAGCATGAATCATGAAATCTTAGACGAGCAATAAATACAATTTGTGGATTCCACATTGCACAGTAGGCCTATGCATATTTCAAACAAAATCGACCAGTTCAAAGGAATATTACCCTAATGAAATAGATCTTCAATGTTAAACATATCAATTGATATAAACATTATACATGTACGTATAGAGCCATTCCCGCCACTCATCCTCTCCAAGCGCTATAGTTCTCCTTAGAACTATAAGCTAAGAAAGATAACCAACAGTCTTTTTCAAGACTACCAACAGTCCTTTTCAGGACTAACAAACCCTAAAGAAAGATTACTCGCTCTCTCTCACATGGTGCACCCGCAAGCCTACTGTATATTATACATGTATCTATGTACACATTCCAGAGTAATTATCCTCATTTGCATTCTCTATCAAACATAATGTGTGTTCGAATAACAAACCAGGTGTGATTGAGATCAGACACCAACACATTGGCAACATGAAGAAGGAAGGAAAATAATAAAAGTAGATCAATTCCTTCTCCCAACCACCATTCTAAAGGTCATTGTAGCCAGCCCATGATAATAATTGGAACATGTACAATTATTTACGGGCAGAGTTTACCAATGCCACTCCATTGTTTCACCCAGCCTACTTTCTAAGCTTACAGTCTCTGAAGAGCCAGAAAGGCTTTGAGTCTGTGTAAAATGATACGACTTAACACCCTTCTGGCACTCAGCAATAGCTCTCTTTGAATTCTATAGGCCCTATCTGTCTGAAGGTCGGTTAATAAAGTCCACTATTTTTTGATATATTGAAACCGAGGATCCATCATGCTTCGCATGAACCCATTTTATCAGGCAACCTAGATATACTTCTTGTTCTCTGGACTGCGGTTCAAGGAAATTTCATAATAAAGATATAGGCCGTCGCCTATTTGTACATGTTGAGGGTGGTCAATTACTGTGACCTGTTTTACTTTCCCTGTTTTGTGCAGTTTGATTTTAAAGCCCCTATGTGAATTCTTTTTCTTCCGAATGTAGGCTTACTTGAATTGCTGGTACCCACTAGATAGAAAAATTATTTTAATATTTATTCCTATGCAACAAATAAAAATGCATGAGAAGCTGAAAGTCAAAATCTCAATCTCTCCCTCACCCTCTCTCTCTCCCTCTCTCTCTCTCTCTCTCTTTCCCTCTCACTCGGTTGGTCTTGCTGTGAACTAAGATAAATACTATAAGCAGTATTTTAAGCACTTTATGCACAATAATCACATATAGCGTTGGGACTAGTGGTAAGAATAGGGTCAAAGATCTTTCTGTCTGTTTTATCGTGTCCTATCTGTAATGCCTTTTTACACATGTACAGCACTTAAATGGAGTAGAGATAGTGTCAACACAACTCCGATTTATCACAACATATCATCCTTGTCTTGATAAGAGGCTACACATCCAGGTCATCGGGTCACTGAGAGCTTGATAAAGATGTACAGAAGTCAGATGTTTTTTGTGGTCTTTCATTCTTCTTCTGCAGGAAGTATTGTGCTCTGGACTGTAGGCTCCAGGAGCACCCAACTACTTCAACTCCTATCCGAGGGACCGAGGGTGAATGCCCTGATCCAGGGTTTCCTGTTTCCAAGACAACAGTTTCCATTCACGAAGACATACTAAACCAATATTATTATGTACGCCTATTAGAGCCTACATGTACATGTACGTGTACAATACATGCCGCGAGTGATGGTAAAAATATTGGGGCCTATAGACTGAAGAATGACTTAGCTGTGGTATAATTGAAAACCAAAGCTTTAGAAAAATGGAAAAGAGCTCTGAATTTTTAAGCAAATGAATTTAGGAAACTTTACTTGTTTCTAGAGCAAATCTACAAGAGTTCTCATGAACTGCGAGTCTTTAATAGTAAACCTACATGATTTTACCCGTAGCCAATTTCAGTATGGGTCTGATCAGGGTATTGCTCAATCCTGTTTAAAATGACAATTCATGGAATATACATGTATCATCTTGAATACAACGTAAAAGGGACAAGAAAGAGCATCTTGCTAATACATGTACCAAGAAAACCATATGATATGGAGTACAGATGGAGACCTATCACTTCCGTGAAATGATGCTTTGATATTTTACATACAATAAACCAAGATGACCTCATCCTGACCGAGGAGTTAGGAAAGCTCTCATAACTAACTCCTTGTCCTTACACACTAGCCTGAATGCAGGCCTGACCTCTTGGCAATGCCTAGCAATCGATGCGCTTAATGTGTCCCTCACATGCCCTCACAACTGGAAAGTTGATTTCATTTTCTGGGTATTGCACCAGGCGAAAGGCAATCAATGATTCTGGCTACACTGCGACCGTAATGCACGATGCCGGTGCTGCTGAACGATCGGTGCCGCCGCGACGAGAAGTTGTCGACAGAAGATGAGGAGGTGTAACCTTTGCTTATCTGTTATCGCAAGTGGTTTGAATATGGTTCGAGTACTTGTACATGCATAACAGATCATTTTTGTCATACTGTTGTCATTCACTCGTTTTCATTACCAGAGTTCAATCATTTCCATGTTCACCCATTCAATGTCATCTCCTGGGAGCCAAAGAGACGTTAACTCCGCATTCTAAGTCTCATCAGACGTTCATTTATCTACAGATATTGTCATCCTTGCTATTTTGTAATTTCAGGAGGGGATCAGGAACTTTGAGCTAATGTGGCTTAGCATGAAAAATGAGGATAAAGTTGGAAAGATGTCTGACAAAACATGGTCAAAGTGAGGCTTTGGGGAAGAGTGAAATTGAAATTGTTCTCTGAAATAACAAATCACACTATCGAGTTCAACAAGAATTCTCATGTTCATGCAAATCCATTTTGTGAGGGAGCTCTGTGACGATGCATAATTAAAAAGGAAAGTTGTTCTTTTTTATCTTTTACTTTTAGTATTCCATTAAATAATAAGAAACCCAAAACTTGTATGTCCATACTATTTACGCAAATTTTGTGACTGGACGATGTATGTTAAAATATAATGCTGTAAACTGCCACAAAGCAGGGAAATTGCACTATTCACAAAATTTACAGTTTTTTAGTATAGAAGAGAGATACATGTAAGAGAGGGATCGACAGTAATAAATTCATAGCACATGATGATTTTGTCCATAAAGCAAGCAAAAGAGACATAGATATAAGATTGAGAATGATGAAAGAGAAAAGAGATAATGAGAGAGAGAGAGAGAAGGGGGAAAGGATGGAGAGTGAGCTAGAGAAAGAGAGGAGGAGGGAGAGAGAAGGCTCAAAGGCAAACTCTTTCTGTTTGCAGAAGCTAGTGTTTCAGGGACGGTCAATAAGTAAATAGGTGGCGAGTGTGAGCAACCGATGCTGTCTCCGAACGCTCCCTGAATCCCATTAACAGCCTTCCCTCGATGGAGAGAGAAAGGATGGAAACCGAGCTCGCGCGAGAGCAATCCGGCGTAACTAACGGCTGAGCACCCCTGCTCTTCTGCTGCATATTTACGAGCGATGCAGGGAGCAGCAAGTGGGCAGGGTTACATGCGCAGGCTCAAATTCTCCCTTCATTTGCGTAATTTATGATGCACTGTGTATATGAAAATTCATGCTGCCTTAGAAGAGAGGGGCTCGGTATTTATCCACTAATGGAGGGCCGTATTTCTGTCGAGACATGGAGATACATCGGTTTGAGGATTTAATCAAAGCCAGGGTTAGGACAGTTGTAGATTTGGTGTGAGCTCTAATATATAAATACTAAATAGAACATTTTAAAAAAAAGTTTCAGTTCAATTTGTCCGTTTGGAGCTAGAAGGGTGTTAACTCATACACCGGTACTTAATTACAGGGTCAATGACCTTTGGGCTCCAAACAGACAAATTATTAAAAGTACAAATATGAAACATAAATATGTAAACCTCAATATGACTATGAAAAATGAGGAGAAATGAAAATAATAGAAATAAGAACGTAAATTATACAGACTTCTTCTTATTGCTAGAATGTACATGTCCAGGCCAGGGTACGAATTTGATTATATTTATTTTAACTGTACCTTAGCCTTTTTAATTCAATGATTTACAACAAATGTACATGTACATGTATACAAGGCCTTTTAAAAATTCTATTTAAAAAAATGCTCAAGTGCATAACCAAAACAATTGTGCTAAATTTATTTCAACCTCCCAATGTCGACCCAGTTTCACAATTTTCAAATTAACCTGCTTTTCCCTGCTACAGTACATGTCCATGAACCAATCCATCCAATACCGTACTGGTCATTCAATTTTCCCTCAATCAATTAGATTTTATGCGATGAATAGTACTGGTGAACGAGAGACGTTAGCTGTTATGCTTTCACGTTCACAAATATACATTTGTAACTGGGATAATAGGCAGATAATGGCAATCTTTTTAACATATTGTCATATTTTCACATATGAAAATGGTGCTTTTCAACCAGGTTATAGATTATTTCTCATGAATTATTGCAAGTATGCATGATCATGTAGAGTCTCACATATTTTACTCCATGTCATCTACTGTACTTCCTTACTCCCATGTTTGAAGCATTCTTTGAATGTCAATTTCTTTGATGATGCAGAGGAAATTTATGATAAGTAAATGAAAAATAGAAAGATGAGTTTACAGTGCTTGCATTGTACACTTTACAGCCATGTACCGGTACATGTACTGTATATTGGTAATTTGGTATCAGCTTTTATAACAACACAAGTTTGTAGCAAAAATGAACTGTGTGCATTCAGACCTGTCTATTAAGGTCATCCAAAGGAAAAAATGACCACTGCAGACAGGTGGCCTTTATAGAGGTCGGAGATGGTCAAAAGGCAGTATTGGCTGTACTTCTCAAGTTCTACATACAAATATACTCATCATACCGATCAGAGGAATGTTATTCTTTCTGTTTAGGAGTGAATTATTGTCTCTTTTTTTGTTTCCCTGTTCCACATTAAAAGAAATGACATGGAAGTATTACATCCCACAGCCTGCTATGATTGACTCAGCATTTCCTACATAATGTCATACAACTTTCCCCCGAAACGAGTTTCCTGAAAACTCTTTCGTGTAAATATTCTAACAACCTTGTCATAATACTAGGTTTCCCTGAACAGGTTCATAGACAGGATCATACTCAGCTACAATTTCCGTTCACACTCGAATTGCAAAAATGCAACAAAACACAGGAAATAAGAGAAGTTTGTAACAGAACAATATAAGAAGGCATACACACTTTTATTCTAAAAATATTTTTCCTTTCTTTCTTAATAATGTCTTCTTCCCTCCCCCCCCCCCCTTTTGTAAGAATGTACCTTTTTAACAAAGCGGTGATCTACATCTAAAGAGCCCAATCCATAAACTGAAAGTGATACAATTAATATTGGTAGCATCCATTCCCGTGCATGCCATTAACAAATATACACTGTGCTATAAAAAATGTGGACGTGAGTATTAAAAAAGATCAAGTTTCACTGGCTGATACATGTACTCATTAGTGATGTCACTGCTGTGAATAGTACAAAGACATTAATTTAATTACCAGATCCATGACTCCTCTGTTAAAGGTTCAAAACTGTTATTCAAGAAACATGAAGAAGACCAAGTACAGCTACAGTGTATGGGGTGAGCTCAACTATGAGGCCCTGACCGTGAAAGCTCAATATGATTAGTAGAATCAAAAGAGCATTAATGCCAAATACAAGAAGTAAATTGGCAACTGGTAGAAATATAGTTGTGTTCTTTCCAATAAATACTGAACAGTGTATAAATACCTGAAAACTTGAGGGAAATATTTATTCACTGCAACATCCCAGTTCTAAAACTACTAAAAGTGTGTGGAGCTAATCATTTACCGGTAGTCTTTAAAAAAAAAATCAATCATAAGTATTGTGATTAATCATTAATTGTCTTTGAGAAATAGAGTACATATATGATTTAATGTCTTTTTGTTTGGTTCCGCACGTCTTGCAGCATTCATGAATAAATTTATTTGTCATATATACCATCTTTAAAGAACGTAAATGACATGATTGCAGTCTTTTGAAGAACTTTGATGGCTAGGGTATTCAAGAAAACAACTCTTAAACTTAATTGAAATTGACTAAAAGCGATTAAATGTGCAAGTGAATGTTATAGGGGAAACATGGATAGATTGAAGTTTGCAAATGATTATTTATGTTGAAAGCATTCAGTACACGACTTGTGCAAAATTGATTAACACTTGGTTCAAGGCCCAGTACACTTTAATCAAGGTTTTGGAATGAATTTATTTTTCTATATTGATGTTTGAGGACGACAGTTACAAGTAGAGAATTAAAAGTAATTGCGACTTTCTGGCGATCGAATATTGTTCTGCGTGACATGTTTTGTAAGTTTGCATTGTCCAACAAATCTCCAAGCATTGTATGTAAGGCTTGTTGGGAGTTGGGACTACAATGTGCGAAAGTTTAGTGCTGTGAAAATATCTGTCATTTACACTTTGGGAACTTTCCTGGCATTACAGCAATGAATATTCTACTTCTTGTTATTACCAGAGCTCAAGAATATGTGCAGTTTTAAGTATTCTTAGGTAGAGAATCCCGAGTTCATAGTCAAGCGCGGAGAGACTTGGAATGGAAACCCTATCAATGATCGACCCTCCCCTTGACTTTGAGTCAAACTCCTTGGTACATGACCTCTATTAGCAACGACCTTGTTCCTGATATGACAAAGCTGATTTGTGTAGAAGATACATGAAGGCAAGCCCTGGCAACCAAGGCTCACACAAGATCCATTTAAAGTGTATTTATATCAACTCGTACGTAAATGTGTCTTTTGGAACTTACGTGTTTATCCACTTGAAGTATATGTTCATGAGTATATCTAACACCCTATCAAATGAACTTGACTTGTACATGAACAAATCATGGATTGCCTGCGTAGCTATACCGTATATCAATGCCAAATGTTTCCTTTTGCTGTTACTGTTGTAATGCTGTATTTATTGACCAATTTGTATTGATCATCTGTGGAAAATTATATGAATTAAAGCCCTTAAGGCTCCAAACAGAAAATACATGTACCGTACATGTATGAACATGTACAATGAAATATATAAATTGCCTGAACATGCTACATAAGATTCATGTACCTGGTAAGCAGGTTCTGCTGGTCCTCATGAAAATAAGGTGATCAATGTCCCTACATATCACCCAAAAATATTTAACCCCCCCCCCCCCAAAAAAAAAAAAAAAAAAAAAAAAAATGTCCCTCAATAGGCCAAAATAATATTGACTTCACAAGGAAGCTTAGCCAGAGTGCAATGCCCCTGACCTACATTGTGCCTGAAGATGAAGAAAGAGAGAGAGAGAGAGAGAGAGAGAGAGAGAGAAAAGAGCTTTGAATGGACGACTGCACTTACATGTACAAGTATCAGTAGTTTGATTTTGATTACCGGTAGTCCCTTTAATCTGCCTCATAATGCAAGACATTGATCAAATCGCTATTCATATCTAATTTTCAGAGTGACTTTTCTATCACTTTGTGCAGCATTCAATATGAATATAGAGAAAAGATGATCACGTTTACATGTAAATATAGGCCTACTTTTTTTTCTTTTTTTTTCTATAACGGCAATAGTTTTCCAGTGGACTGCAGAAGACCTTGTTGTCTACATTGCCTACAGTTCTGACACTCTGTTACGCAAGACGACGACTCACACTAGTTTATGCCTGCACATTGTATCGGCACTCGGCAGTGTGTCTGCGGTATTACTTCAAGATGTTTATATTACATCATCATTCTATGAAACACTGCTATTGTTATTACACCTCGCAGTGTAGGAGAGGAGTGTGACTGGACTGGTTATTCACCGTTAGTCGCAAAATGATGACACATTGTCTTTGTCTAATTAGGCCAACCGTCTACCATCCACAAATGTAGGATTGATTTGGGGTGTGTTCTAACTCTAACAATGACCTCATTATGATCCAATTCAGAATGATTCACACTGGTGGCAGTGTTCTCACTCACTGACGCATAATCCATTACGGAACACATGGCAGTATGAATAACTTGTAATTACGCCCATTGGAAATGCATGCTTCCAAACTTACCATTGCCATAACATAAAAAATCAAAGCAAATTAAATGATATTAATTTAGTGTAAAATTTCTGAACATTAATAAAATTAATCATTCACTTAAATTGTGAAACACATAACTCAATATTTCCCATACAATTTTTTCAATTTTAGCTGCTTCATGCATACTATTATCTAGATACAATTATGCTCAGAAAAAGATAATAAACATGAAAGGTCAAGTATTATCTATATAAAATATATTAGATAAACATTTAGCCTTAGGCCTACATCTCGACCCACATTTTACATAATATAGGTATATTTTTTCAGAGTGCATGATTTGTGCATGGATTTATTTAAGATTAATTGATTATAAGTGTAGGCCTACATACAACATGTTACAAAGGGACCATTTATAATACAGCTTCACTCACATGATTATATACACATACACCCATACATATACCCCATTTGTTCATTTGTGTGTGCGTGCGTGTGCCTGAACTGAGAAACAATCTGCATACATGGTGTACATGGTGTACATGTACAATGTATATCTACAATAAGTGTAAAACATAAACAATCAAACCAGAGGTAACTACAATTCCGTACAGAGCTAATAATCCATTGCTAAAATCAAATCATTTTTAATTTTAAAAGGCCTTCTTTAGGTAGGCTCTCATGTAGAGAAAATAATAGTTCATAAATATGTGTAAATTACATTTATTGTAAATTGATATGGCAGTTGAAGTTATACCAGCTAAGCCCAATTATCAAAGGCAAATCTCTCCCCTCAAGTCAAGGTGGAAAAGATAAAGAAGATGGGGCAAAAAATATTAAATCAGGCTCGGCACATGTTCCGACAGTTTTTTAATATTCATAGGAGGAGATGACGGGGTAGCGTGTGTGTGCTGGCAAGCTGATAACCTTACCATATGCAACCTATAGGTGACCTCAGCCAGACCACGTTTCACGGGGAACCGTTCAGAGTGTGCCTTGCGAGGGTTTGCCATTCGGGAAGCAGAATATACGAGCTCAAAGCGATACAATCAATTTTTTATAGACAGCTTCATAAAGTACATTTTATGAAATTAATAAATTTGCTATCAGAAATTGCCATGAAAAATTAATACCATTACAATCCCCATGTAATGTAGGGCTACACTTATGTGTACCTGTATTCCCGGCCATAAACTATATATGTAAATGATATGATGTTGCTGTGAAAATGGACCCCACTCCTTTGTCCAAATTTCTGATATGACCCTTACTTCTACCTTTCAGTCAACTCATTCCTGTATTGCTCGGCTCTCTCTTCTCTCCTCCCCCCCCCCCCCTCCATCTCTCTCTCTCTCTCTCTTTCTCTTTCCCCCTCCCTCTTTCTTGCCCTGTCTATCTCGCGTTATTTTTCATATAATACGGCCTGCATATAGCTACATGTACATGTAGTTAGTGCAAAACAAAAGATTATAAAGAGTAGACCTACATGTATGTTTATAATCATCAATTTCTCTACTTTCTCTATTGTAGATCTGAGCACATTAATCCATCTCTGAGTTTTGCCTTTTGTATGTTTTCTCAGCCAGAATTCTGCCATTATTCCTTGTTACTACATGTACTTTCTACACGGATACCAATGTGTCCACTCTCCCTCCTACTCTCTTGTTATTTGTTTCATAAATGCATTTTACAAGATCCCTCTCTGCATCATAACCATCTCTCCCATCTATCTATATCTATCTAAAAATTCTAAATCTACCACCCTCTCATCTCTCCCTCCATCTTTTGTATCTCTCTCTCCCTCCATCTCTCCCTTTTTCTTTACTACTCTTGCTCCTTCCCTCCCTTCCTCCTCCCTCCTCCTTTCTATCTCTTTCTCCCTCCCTCCCAAAGATTTGTCAGCATCCTTATCACATCACCCATTGCCTAGCAACCCGCTCGTCAGAGTGTGAAAGTACAATTCAGAGCTCGGAGCGCGAGAGAGATGTACATACTGCTGTGATTGTCGGAACGTGAAGAGCACAAATTAACAGCAGCCCAAGCAAATAGAGGGTCGGCTGCGTGGAATAAGTCACATTTTTACAAATGTGAGAAATGACACTAAATCGTCATTTGGAAACTGATGCCATTCCATTTTCATCCACTCTTTCATTCTCACCTAACCTACAGATCATATCTCAGACACGATCTACTTGGCTTTCAAGAACCTAAAAGAGAAACATATTGGCAAGTTAACCGATCAAATTAAAGCATGGACCTTTATGTACAGTGTAGTAGGTCCATGATTAAAGTATCATGTACCGGTAAAGATAATGAAGGCCCTTTGGGTTTTAATTTACCATCGACTTTAAAATACCATAAAGCAAGACACACTTGAGTTGCTTTATCAGGAGTATTAAATCCTTGTGTAATAGCAGGGTGTATGTCTACTTAATGTACATCTCCATTTGGAGATTTGTTTGATCATCCCTCTAAGAGTTTGTAACTTTGTACCAATACCAATAAAACATAAATAATACCAATAAAAGAATGAAATTTATAACTTGTTACACATGTACAGTAGGGCAGACCATTGCATACATGCACTACAAAGCTCAATTTACATGCATGTACATGTACCTACCACATGAACAAACAGAGTCTGGCTAGAGACAGGTTTACGAGAAGGTCTGGTAAGAATTGGTATTAGCCTAATTGGTATGAAAGCATATAACACTAAAAACTATCATCTATCATAATATACAAACGTATTCCATGCACAAATGCAATGATCAGGGGCACTGTTTAGTATCTAGCACTAGTTTTTGTTCGCACGAATGAATTCATCATATAGATGCTTTCTCAGAATTGTTGACGTTTACATTTTTTTTCTTCATCAATTATGTGAAGCTTTTGAATATGAGCCACTTGCTGCTACATGTATGATGATCTAATCTTCAATAAATCAAATTTCATTCAAATCTGAAGCATTGATGTCCAATACTGTACATTCACTGAGTTTCAATAGATATCACACTCTTCTCCCATTTATCACAGTGTAAACATGGCCTCATGTGATACCAAAGTAACACTACCGGTATATAAACTCGATATACTCCTTTAGATTAACAGATTCATTGTACACTGACTGTATGGTTTATATAAAAAATCCTGGTCTTAATGTTTTATAATGAAACGTTGTTGGAATATCATCTTGAATGAAAACTCTATATAAAGAATCAGAGTCCCATTCTCATCAGAACGTTGTGTCACATGAAAACCGTAAGTGGATGGGATTTTTTGTGAGAGCACATTAATGATTGTCATCATGTCGTCAACTGACCTCTTCAAAACTAGTTTCTTTAAATACGACGTTCCTTAATTTATATGATGTTTTTATCTAGTGTGTAATGTGTATGCCCCTTTCCCTAAACGATGATTCTTTATACATTTT